>JANRGW010031063.1:16072-28841 GCA_024733675.1 Psilopsiagon aymara
CTTATCTCAACCTGTGGGAGTTGCATTCTTTCAGTTCTCCATGTAGCAAACTGCGTGGCTGATTTACGGCCTAAACCATGACACCACCCTCGGTTGAAGACTCTTCCACAGCAGCAAAGCTCTGTCCCTTTCACACAATGCAGTTTCTCCCTGGTGACACTGGCAATGGACACAGGTATTACAGAAAGCTCACAAAAGCATTCCCAGTCTCTTCACTTCGCTATAAACCAAGGGTTATTTCTCTTCTCCTTTGTCCGTCTATGTGAATTTCACACAACTAGGATTATTATGAGCGAATATCCCTGTCATCTCTGCCCCTCTGAACTCCTTTTTAGAGCTCAATTTAAACTGGGAGAGTGGCAAAAATGTTTCCAATCATCCTAGGTGACAATATCTTGCCATACTGGGACGTTTGATCTAAAAAGGGACGTAGCAGCTTACTGAAAAGAGAGCATGGGCAATGAATTATTCAGAGTTTCTAGTCAACAACCTTTTATATTGTGCTCTATCCCAGAATAGGTGACTCAGGCTCAAGTACTGTATTTGTCAACAGTGAACTAAACCTGCTGCCCAAATCCCACACTGACAGTGGCAAACTGATTGTATACTGTTATGGCTGTTATTTAAGGTAGATAAAGCACAGAAATTCAGAGCAAGGCTGTCCCTGTGTTCTTAACTCATCCCTCTTGTGCTTTCAATTTTCATGAAGTAAGAATACTGGCAATGCTGCAAGAATTTTTGAGGCTGCAACACCACCTAAGCACAGAGAACCTATTAAAAACATCATCAGTGATGCAGCATTATCTCTGTATTTACTTTGTCTGTGCTTAATTTAAATATTTCTTGCAGTCTTTTGTTTCAATGAGATGATTTTAGAAATGCAAATTCCATAGCTATGGATTAGATATTGTAAAGAATGGAGTCTATTTCCGTGATGCGATAGTCTAGGTGACTCCATTAGACTTAAACTAGCAGGAAATTAGCTCCATATTATTGCTACGTATACTGATTTTCTGCTTTTCTCTCATTTCCTCAGAGTGCTTGTATAAAAAGAATATTTACAAACAAAACAGTGAATAACAAAATACCTACTCCTAAAAAATTTTCTTTCCAAACCATGCTTTATAATCATAAGATAGATAGTATTTAGAGGTGGTTTTGGGTCATTTTAGTCATAGCGATATGAGGGCTGTTCCACTGTGTTAAAAAAGGTCTGACTTAAGTGGATCAAATTGGGCCCTTTGATTCATTCTTAAAATCCTAAAAACATTGACCCTTTAAGTATGTTACTAAATCTGCTACTTCCTGAAATCAGAATTTTCTTGAGGCCAGACAGTCCAAATTTTCTTCTATTGATAAGAATAGTGTCACAGACAGATATAAAATGAGATCAAAGTGTTTAGCTTCTTATAAAAAATAATGGTCTTACCACATTGCTGGTAACCACATTTGGCAGACAGCACTCAAATTTTTGTTCCTCTATTGAATTTTTATTCTCTATGAATTCCTTCAAGCCCCTGGTTCATATCTTAATAGACGCCTTCCCTCCAGCTCCAGTTTTTATTTTATTTTAAAAATATTTATAAACTAATGTAATTTTGGAGACAAGAGTTGTTGCACCAATCAATTCTTAGCAGATATGCTAAGGCACTTTAGTTACTGATGTTAAAAATAAAAACCAAAAAGCCACCTATTGAGAAGAAATTCAAACGAACTGTCTTAATACATTTGCAGCCTCAGTCATATGTCGGTGTCTGTGGTCTGAATTGTTAGAGCTGGAGAGAAGCCTGATCTTTTACTTATGTGGTGGAATTTCACACACCTCATATGCCTGTATCACTACCATGAAGTGCTCGTTACACTGTCAGTGGCTCTTAGGATGGCTTTTGGAGCTTCTTTTTCTCAAAAATGTTTCAACTCTACACATGACTTTGCTTTTTGAGACCTTATAGCTGACTTTTGAAATTACCTCTTTATAGATGTTGAATTTAATTCAGATTTTATTCTCATCATTTTGCTGAAGCACCCCCATTGCATTATTATAAAAAAAAAATAAAGAATAAAATGCTCAAGCCTATATTATTCTCAAGAATATGAAGTTAATCTATGTAAAATGTGAAAAATATCCATGCCTATCTATTCAAAAATAAGAAATTAGATTTCCAATAATTAGAACATGAATATTACGAAATGTCAGAGTTGACTGATTTATCTCTATGTATATGTTACTATAATTATAGAATGATTATATTTGATAAAAATATTTTATAAATATCAGTCAGTCTTCACGTGCCGGTACCCCATGTCAGCAAACACAGAGGCAGCAAGTACAGACCAGATGGCCTAACTAAGAATGAGTTGTTTACATATATTTGTGCAGTTTCATTGTGTGTTGTGAATGCATAAACCTAGCTGGCATACTTGTAGGCAACAGTTGCCCTTTTTCTGTCTAAATTTTCGGTACTTAGTTTGCACTAATGGTACTAGTTTCAGGATTGATACCATTATTAACATGATGAATATCCCTGCTGTATGAATGCAGATTAGTTTTATCTGGTAAACTTTTCTCAAAACTTGAAAAAGAAGCTTTTTAATCAAAGCAAATATCTGTTCTTGGCTTATACTGCATGCTCAGTATGAAACTAAATCATAATCTAGATGACGCAATGGTCTTCTGTTCTAGTTATTGTCACAGATTCACAGAATCACAGAAATGCTGAGGCTGGAAGGCACCTTCGGAGACTGTTTAGTCCAATAGCCCTGCTCAAGCAGGGTCAGCAAGAGAAGACTGCTCATGACTGTGTCTAGTTGAGTTTTGAATATAAATGAATGGAGACCTCACAACCTCTCATGGCAACCTGTTCTAGTGTTTGACCACTCCTATAGTAAAAAAATGTTTCTTGAGTTTAAGTGATTTTTTGAGGTTTTTTGTTTGTTTGTTTGATTATTATTATTTTTATTTTTTTATTTATTTAATTTTGTGCCCATTGCCAGCTTTCTTTTCAATAAGCTTTACTGAAAAGAGCTCAGCTCCTTCTTATTAATTTCTTCCCATTAGGTATTACAATACATTGATAAGATCCCCCTGAGCCTTCTCTTCTCTAGGCTGAGCAGCCCCGGTTCTCTTAATCTTTTAGATGACTGATGTTCCAAGGTCTTTGATCCCTTTTCTGGTTCCTTGATCACCTGTGTCAGGAAGCTGTCCTCAATGCATTCCAGAAGACTCCTGGATTGCTTGTGCCATGCTGTATTATCCTCCCAGCAGACACTGAAGTAGTAAAAATCACTGGGTCGTGAATGTGAGGTTTACACCCATAGCGTGAAGAAGGCTTCATCTACTTCTGGATCAGGCATTCTATAGAAGCAGCGCATGACAGCATCACTGTACTGCCATGCCTGCTAATTTTGATCCATGAACTTTCAGCTGGCTCCTTCCATTTTATGTTCAAATTCACGTACTGTGACTTACACGGATAGAAACTCTCCTAAATGACTTCTTCCTTTCTTTAATGAGTTCTTGCTTTCCTTCATAATTTCTTCAGTCTGTAAACAGTCTTGCTACGAAATTGGATGTCAGTAGGACCCTCTCTTCATTAGTTGCTCGGTCATTCATCAGAATGAGGACAGTACCATTTCAAACTGCAAAGAATCTCACTAGTCATCAGTCACATTAAAGGCTTCTTAACTGCTGTCTGCAGTGGTATTATATCTTCTGTTTGATGTACATTAACATTTGGAAGTTAACTGATTATTTTAACTGTGTTTGAGCCTGTGTCTCAGTGAGACACAGTTCAGCAACAGATCCTGCTACTTATATTTATTTGTGCTTCTTGTCTTTGTTCCTATTTTATAATTCAAATAGAGTTATTTCCTCTGCCTGCAACTTGTGAGCTTTAATTAATTGGCATGAGTTTGGTTTTGTCTGACCTGTAAGATATTTTATCAGTAATTTGTTTGTATTTAGTGCATCAAATTACAGTATTTAGATTTTAGGTAACCATAATTAGTACTATACACTAACAATAAGATTGCAAGTTAAAGCAAAATGCACAACTGCATTAAAAAATTACGTGATTAATTAGAGATTTGAAAGTTAAGTTCAATGCAAATTTTTGCAAAACAGGATGCAGTATAATATCTTCAAGTCAAGAGAATGCTCATTATTAATAATTAGCAAGAATTGAATGCGTCTCAGTTGCTGGCTTCAAAACAAGAATGAAAATGAGGCGCAATAATAATTCCGTGCAACTTGAAAGAACAACATTTTATTGTAGTCAAGAGCATGGGTGGCCTGGGAACAGGGTGCATTCTTTTCTAGCAGCTGTACTTCTTATTCAGTTACCAAGAGCAATTTTCTAAAATGCTTAAAAACACATGCATGTTAAGGTTGTACAGCTGCAACAAATAATTTCCATGTCCACTGCAATGATCAGGCTGAAAGAGCATGTCTCATCTACGTGATTTCTCAAAACTTTTACTGACTGGAGATATTGATGAGTATCCTTACCTTAAAATAAACTGATCCCATTATCATTAATATGGTACCTAGATACCTTAGGCAGGCTGCTCGAACTTAGGTGTCATGCAGTGTGAAAGAAAAGAATGCAGTAATTCAGCAACTCAGAGATTATAAGTGGAATCCTGTGTGATAGGGAGATAGGTGAGGTTATGCTGGTCTAAAGGAAAAATCAATTCTAATAATTTGAATAGTGAGGAGGGCAGAGCTAGCCAAAACTCCAGTGTTAAGGCTCTGTACATCTTTCTTTCCTGAAGCACAGAATTTGAGCTGGTGATACATAGTAGCTGTCTCCACACTTTCTAGAGCTCTCTGGTCCTCTGGAGAATCGTCCTGAGAGTAAGTTCCCCTCTCTGCACAGAGCTCAAACGTCTTATAGAAATTGGTTTGTCCCCTGATTTTCTGCATTTAGATACCAAAGTAGGTATTTTGAGTCTTACTCTCTGGGAACAAGAATTAGGTTATTGCCTTTGGCAGCATAGCTAAGTGATTGAGTGATGTGAGGGGTTGAGTATTTTTGAGTGATTTCTTCCTTGACATAAGAAGATATGAAAGTGCAAAGAAATGAAAGAAAGAGCACAGCACTCACTCTTGCATGGGCAGTGGTTAACCATATCCTAGGCACAATTAGATCCACCCTTTTGTTCCCTAGCTGACTATAGAATAATGTGTCTAACATATCTAGTGACCACACTGAAACTGGACCATTGCCTCAACAGGAATTAAATATCTAATAGGAAGGAACAGAGTCTACAAGGTGCACAGGCTGCATCTCAGTAATCAAAGCATCCAGTGGAAAGATAAATGTACTGAGATCAGAATATATGTAGCTCCCTAAGCTGATCTGTATGAAGAATGTTGCTGCTAGGTTTCGGTGAGCATGACAGCAATGGCATTCTGCATTGCTTCTCTGGATTTCTGTGCCCAGCCTCTACTTATCTCAAATTTGATGCCACAGTAGGTTGTCTTATCTCATCCTTTTACCAAAAGGAATGAGATGAATGGCTTTCTGGTGATATAGTTGAAATAAACAATATATAGTGCTACCGATCTTTAACAAGCTCTTCCTCTGAAGTAGGAAGTGTCTGGGAGGTAAATAAAGGAATGATGTAGACATCCTGGTCATCAGTCAAGTTGTCTCAGTCTAATCCTGGCATCTGTAAGTATTGCCTGAAGCAGGCAGTTTTCTAATTCTTTTCTTTGACTATCTACATTGATTTGTTAGTACTACTTTTTGACTGCTTGATGTTATTGTTCCTTTACATCAACCTACTAAAACTTGGCAGTTTTCTAACTAAAAACTACAGCTTCTTTCTCTCTCCTCATAATAATTATTCAGCTGTTATCTCCCATTGTGGCTGAAAAAAGGGAAACTTCAGAGGCAGTAAAGAACAGGCTGAGAAGAATGAAGGGTGTTTAATGCAAGAGAGAATGAATTGGTTAGAGGAAGGGAAGTGAAAGGTCTAAGAGAAGAGGAAAGCTCAGGATCCAAAAGACCAGCAATAGAATAAAAGGGAAAACCCAATAGGAGATAGGAAATTTTACTTTTATAGAAACCCAAAGAAAGGGGGGAAAAAAGAGTGCAGGAAAAAAAAGTTTGAAAAAGGAAAGGGAAAACATTAGAATGAACCAGGAAAATCAAACAATTAAAAAAAAAAAAAAAAAAAAAAGAATTTATGGATTTAAGATAAAGTGAAGAAGATCATACACTTTGGCATTTATGTTATAATGATTTGGATTTATTGGAGAAAAGGTCCATACCTACAGACTATTCTTTGGCTAACAGAAAAGAATATCTTTTGTAATTCATGAGCCAGAAGGAGAGTCAGTCAGACACAGTCAGCTTTCAGCCACGTGGTGAAGCAGCTATTTAGCAGAAGAAATAAAGACTGGAGTAACACATGTTGCAGTTCCCCAATATAGCTAAGTGATACAGTTCCCTATGCTATAAGAAGAAATATCCCCAAAAGCAAGCCTGCCCTATTCCCTGGAACACTGTATTAGTTTAAATGTTTATTCACTGTATTAGTTTTCAGTGTATTACTTTTCAAATGAAAAATAATATTTTTTCAATTATTATTATGTCACATAAGTATTTCTCAGTCAGCAAGTTTTCAGTCCCATTGGTCATTTAAAGATGTCAGATTTTCCAGAAAAAGATCACCATATTATTGATGTTCTTTTTTTTTTTCATGAGAGAGAATTCCTCACAAGCACTTACTTCAGTGCTATTTTTAGAAGCTTTTTTCCCATAATAATTTTAATTTGAATACTTATTCAAGTAGCATTTGCATTTTGGAGACCTCAGTCTAAATGCCAGTGTCAATAGGCCGTAGGTATTTTAAGGGTTTTCTTAAATTTAATGCTCACGTAAAAGTTCATCTAAAATAAAACACAGCAAAAGACTTTCCAAAGGTTTTCAAAAGATGAACCTGGAAAAGAATAAAAAAAAAGGTCTTCAGACTATTTCACCTTTACCTACATTACTATGCAAGGCTTTTTGTGCTTGCAACGGAACCTGTATACCAAAAAAACCCAAAGAAAAATACACCCCAAAAATCCAAACAAACAAACAAACAAATTAAGGTGAAGAAGAAAAGAAAAAAAACCCAAACCACAGTAACCTTCAGAAGACATTCAGCAGAACCTGACAAAGTTTTTATTGAAGAAAGATTGATTCTCTAAAGTTTGAGTGGTCAGGCATGCATTGAATTTGCTGAGGGTCATTGCTATATCCTAGAAAGTGTTTCCAGTCTTTCTATCCTAATGAGCTTATTAGTAAAAGGCTGAAAGGATCACAGATTGTCTATCAAACAAGATTGTCAGTCACACGCTGTTAGCAACTCTGCTGTGATTTATAAACCGTGCTTACAGAAGAGAGCGGCATGAGAAAATGACTTATTGTGTCCTATGACCAGTGCAGTTGCACAAAATAGAATGTACAGCATTGTGCTTAGGGGGTGGGAAGGTATAAGTTCTGGATGAGGAAGTCATAGAAAATTAGATGGAATAGTACCTTCCCCCTTTTAATTTCCTCCAGTGATAATTATATTGCATAGAAGAAACTGAATTACCTGCAGTGGTAGTAGTTATGGTTGAAAAATATGCTATTAGATGTGATTGAAAGGTGGGGGTAGGGGAGAGGCATGGGGGAATGAGAGTGGGAAAAGCTCAGACTCAGCTTGGCTGCTGTTAAGAACAGGCGTTTTCCAGCTTCCCTGTACTCAGCGCAACTGCACACAACTGATTGTCAGTGAAGTTTTACATCCAACAGAGACCTTTTCATATTCTTGTTATATTTTATGTGTAACAGCAGGAATTATTGATAACTTCACTAATAGAAGAATATAATTTAAGGGAAAGAAGTTGGGATAATATGGCTATTACTGAAAGATTTTCAAACTGTTAAAAAAGCGGGACAATTGCAATATAATGCTACTTTAGTGAGGCTTGTATCTAAAAGGAATGAAAGTGAGGTTTGCAAAAATTACAGGTAAATTAAAGTGAATTAGGTCTGGGTTGAGCTAAGCTGAGCTGACAGCCATATACACAAGTAACTACCATCTCAGGGTTGTTTTATAACCACAAGAAATTATTTGGGGCATAAACTTATCTTGGAATAAAACAACTCTTCCTTTTACCTCCTGCAGACATTACTTTTCCTCCCACCGAATAAGGGCTCATCTCTTTCCCAGTCTTTCCTTAAGGTTATCTAATTGACCTGTCAGTGGCTCCCTGCTCACAATTCCTCTTCCCTCCTGGCATACCTTGAGGCCTGATGAGAAGGGTTGCATTGTAAGTTTGCAGGCACCACTGATACAAAAGTGAAAATCCAGGACTGAAAACTTTTAATCCATGGATCCATTTTTATGCTGTTACTGGTATATTGCTTTGTAAAAGCCAGTCCTTCACAGCATACTTTTTTTCAACAAATTCAGGTTATAAATAGTTTATAGTAATTTTTTTTCCAGAAGGTTTTTGCTCTTTTTTATTGGTTAGATTGTGTGTGACAGGTATTCAATAAGGGAATCTTCTAATAAACTCACTTCCCGAATGTCTGCCACAGCTGAACAAAACAGCTGCGCCCAAAAGAGGTAAGGTAGGGTACAGTGTCAGTGCAGAGAACTGGAGTTGGTGAGATTGTAGTTGAGGATTTTGCTACACACTGAAAATATATATCACTAGAAGTATTACACCACCTGCTATAGAAGTCTATGTAGGCTTTGGTAGAGAGTAGTCAATGTTCATCAGTTGCTGTCCCACAATGGGAATGTTCCTGTTGAAAACACAAATTGCAGCCAATAACCAGCTTCAAATCCAGCCAATAATCTCATCCCCAAAGTGTTTAAAATAGATAGCCACTTGAAACTTTCTAAAGCTGTACGCATTTCAAGCATTCAGAGAGAAGCTAATATGAGCCAGAAAATTTCAAATCAGCAAAGGCAGTTTCCTTCTTTAACAATGCAATAAAGCCAAGGCAAACATGAAGAGGGAACAGGGTTTTTTTAGTGATTTACCTGCTCTGTTGTCCACACCCACTACCTACCTAAGCAGGCTACTTTAAAAAAAGAGTAAATTAACCTATAGGCTATCTTAAATTCAGAGAAAGAGGAACCTTGTCTTCTCTCTCTGACAAATAGTAAGGAGCAAGATAAAAAATCTAGACAATCAAGAAAGCTAGTATTTCCAGGAAACGCTCTAAAAACTATTATCAGAGCACCTTACTTTTTTGAGAAGCTGGTCAGACACATTCACCAACTATCCATATTCAGTGTCTGCTGCATAATAAATTTCTACTAGTTTGTATTAGATTGAACAGACTGAATTCATCAGAAGCCTAGCAGAAATAGGAAGCTTGCATCAAGAAATTAAAAGTGAATAATAATATCAATAATAAAAAAAAAGTTTCAAGTTAAAATTCCATGTGTATTTAAAATATTTTGATGAAATAAACAGAGAATGCTTCAGGCCATGCAAAAACATGCATTTTAGAGATCCTGTTTTACATATCAAATATGTGGTTTATGTTGTGTTATCCTGCTGTCAAGACAAATGGTCATTGCTTGTTATTTGTCTCCATATCTCTCTTAGTAAGAGTTTGTTGTTTTGTTGTGTTGATTAGCGTGGAACATTTATCATGGCCAGCACTTCATGGTTCAGCAGAAAAGAGAACCTTTTACGTTATAAGAATGTTAAATTTCATAACCTTGTCTTAGTAAGCAAGGCATTTAAAATGCTGCTTCAGGAGTACCACTTATGTAGACAAAGACTATAGGCTTAGTAGAGATCAAAATAGACAACAGAGAATTCAAAATACTTCATAGCATACTATCTTAACAAGCTTTACATATGAAATAAATGTCTTTATTAACTAATGCCTAAATAATAAAATATTTCTATCTTTATACTGGTGGCATAAAAGCCACTATGTCTGACCTAGATCCCACTATAACTTGTGTTTGCATTTAAGTTAAGATTAAATCAGATCGGGACAAACAAACATATGCTTAAGAGGGGAAAAAAGGTAAAAGAGAGGTCAGGGTTCACACAAAATGAATATGCAAATTCTCTATCAAATTGGTGTGCTGTCAAAAGAGATGAAGACATGGTTTACCAGGCCAGATGATGCCTTTTATATATCATGGTAAAAATTAGGTCTGATCTGCTTGAAATCTTTTGTTTGAGTAGAAGTACTTAATTTTATACTACTTTTGAGGTGAGAATCACAGAATGAAGTTTTTGGAAAATATATTTTATGCTAAGAGAAGTTATTGGCAAATCAGCGTTGCACTTACAATAATATCAGCCTTTCTAAGTTAAGAAATATAAGAGTGCCTGTTTTAATTTAAAAAACATTTCATTGGGAATGTGCCATTTTAAATGTTCCATTTTATTATGGGGAAAAGCAACACAAAACTTTAGGAGGAGGTAGACATTTCAGGGGGAAAGTCCAAAATTCTCATTTTGGTTTGGCCCCAAATTAATGATTTTTATATTTTGGATTAGCCAGTGAGTAGAATTATATGTTTCCCTCTTGAAAGTGAGATTTGCATTCACATCAAACCATTCACCCTTCAGATCTGAGCACCTTTGATATTCAGGACATTGTTTGTGTATACATGTTCTCCACTGTTATTTTTCTTATATCATCTGTACGTTGATAGAGATTTTTACCTCCTCTTATTTCTGATTATTGGCACATATGTGGTACAGTTTAGTACTATGAAGAACACTTGCAGTTTACATTGTCCTCAGTAAGATATAATGATCAGCAGTTTTGCAGATAGATAAAAAAATTGCGACCTACACCCAACACAAACCTGTTGCCATCCATTTCCCTTTTTAGAGCCTGTACTAAGGAGTTTTCTTTTCCAAATATAATTGAAGTTTCTTGCCTTTTACTTTGACTCTTTAATTTCTTGAAGAACCACTTGTGCACCAGGAGCAATGCTATATAAATAAAAGAAAAAATAATATGTATAAAGAAAAATCACAAAGGAGAGGAAAAAGTCTCAAAAAATAATTACACTGTGATATTAGAAAGACCTCTCATGATTAATGAATAGGTATTAGCAAAAAATATATCATGCAAGCAACTTTAATTTATTTGATATGATAGCAGAAAAATTCAAGTGTCTGTGCAACCCATACTTTGATTTTATTAATTCAAATTAATTATTGACAAGAAATGGTTAAAAATGCTGAGTAGAGGAAAATAATACGTAAAATGGAATTCAGTATGGCACATCCCAGTTGAGCACTTTTTTTTTCTTTGACATTTGTTACTTTGTTTTGCATCTGTCTTTGCAGCATGGCTGATGCTACTTTCTCAGGTCCCTTAAGGATATGCTAAACTGTAAGCACTTAAGTATATTTGGGCATATGGTGCTTGAAACCCCCAAAACATTTACTCCAAAGAAAGATTAAATATTTGTGTTACACTGCACATATAATTGATCCATGTACAATTTTATAAAGAACTCTTGAGTAGGGCTACAGCTAGTGAAAGGTAGAGCTGGCTGGCAGGAAGGTTGCCCAAGTGTCACTGAAACACCTGTCACAAGTATATGTTCTTCTGCATGAAGACCAATTCATGGTTACCATATCTTCCATATTGTGAAGTAAAGAGGGTGTAGGCTTGTAAACTGGACTTCCACTAGTGCTATTATAGGACTGATAGTATTTCTTTCCTGGGAGATCCTCAAGAGTCACATTAGCATTAAAAAGACAGTAAATTGCCAATATAACACAATGAAATACAAGATTGTTTGTTTATATTTATTTTTTGTTTATGTTTTACACATTGAATTATCCCTTTGACACTGACACTTGAGTTTTCAGACCTACTACTTAAAAATATATTGATTAACAGTTGTGGCCTTAAAACTGTATAATCTCCATAGAATCAATGAATGGAGAAGAGAGCAGAAACAGACACATATAAATACACCAGTATTTGTAAAAAGGTAGCTGTCATGTTGATTGGGAAAACTTCGCTATTAGTCCCCAGCCTAATATATTTCATATGTGAATCAGCCTCCTATGTTGTCAGCTTGAAGATTTCTAGACTATTGGAATACATCTTCAGGCACAGTTGTGCACTGAAAATGAGTTAATAGGGTTTTGTCTCTACTAACTTCAATCATCATGTGCCTGTTAACATAAAGACACTTAACCTTGCATGGGAAAATTTCTAAGAAATGGCTTTACGTGGAAACAGTATTGCTGCATTTCTTGCAGAAATCTGCAAGGTCTTGAACACAGTACAATGAGGAGAGGTGCATTTCCAGGTCACTCGGTACCTGTCCTAGAGAAGACACAGAACTGGTATGTAGGAAGAGATAAAGCATTTTCTGCTAGTGTTTTAGTTTATGCACGAATGTGTATCAACATCATCAGTGGAGGTTTTCAATAAAGAGAGGAAAATCCAGTGACTGCATTTTTCCATAGCTTGTTTTCATGTCATAGAATTATAGAATAGCTTGAATTGGAAGGGACCCATAAGGATCAAGTCTACCTCCTTCCTCCTTGCACAGCATACAGAGATAATACAGCAAAGGGCTACAAGGATGATTAAGGGACTGGAAAATCTCTCCTGTGTGTTAAGACTGAGAAAGCAAGGGAGTATTAAGACACAAGAGAATATGCAGTAGTCTTACTGTCGTGGTTTAAGCCGTAAATCAGCCACGCAGTTTGTTCACTCACTTCCCCCTTTTTCTTCTCTCTGCTCCTGGAGGGATGGGAAGGAGAATC
>JANRGW010031067.1:0-43156 GCA_024733675.1 Psilopsiagon aymara
TTCTCTCCCCTTGTTATTTCCCTCATCATTATTATTATTGGTGGCAGCAGCAGTGGTTTGTGTTATACCTCAGTTACCAGACTGTTCTTATCTCAGCCTGTGGGAGTTACATTCTTCTGATTCTCCTCCCCATCCCTCCTGGAGCCAGGAGGGAGAAAGGAGAGGGGAAGTGAGTGAGCAGCTACATGGTTCTGGGTTGCCAGCTGGGCCTCAACCATGACAAAAGGGAAGGCTTAAGTTAAATGGGCTGAAGGAGCTGAAGGAGGAACTGGGGCTGGAAGGAGTTGTGCCACATCTCTTGGCTGCAGAAAGGAAACGCGATGGACGATCTCCATAACATCTCACAGCCCATCACTCCCTGAGGGCTGTTTCCAACCTATGTGCCTGGAGGTCCATGGGATTTATCTTTGAGCAGACACCACTCAGCCGTGGATCTCATCCTATCCTTGTTGCATGCAGACCCATTGGTTGTTCTTGGGTAGGACATGAGGGCAGCCGTACTGCACCTTCCTGACATGGTGACAGCAAAGCATCAGCAGTAGGGCTGCTGGCCATCTGATCAACAGGTAGCTGAACACGAGCAGCTTGTGCCCAAGCAGCCAAGAAGGCCAATGGCATTCTGACCTTCAACAGCACCAGTGCAGCCAACAGGGCCAGGGCAGTGATCGTTCTCCAATAGTCAGCAATTGTGGGGCCACACATCAAATCCTGTGTTCAGTTCTGGGCCCCTCACTACAAGACAGACATAGAAGTGCTGGAGTGGGTCCAGAGAAGGGCAGCGGATCTGGTGAAGGGCCTGGAGCACAGTGTGATGGGGAAGGGCTGAGGGAACTGGGGGGTTTAGTCTGGAGAAGAGGAGGCTCGGGGGGGACCTTATCGCTGTCTGCAACTGCCTGACAGGAGGATGGAGCCAGGAGGTGGCTGGTCTCTGCTCCCAGGAAACAAGGGATAGGACAAGAGGAAATGGCCTCGAGCTGTGCCAGGGGAGGTTTAGACTGGAGATTAGGAACAATTTCTTCCCCAAAGGCTGCTCAGGCCTTGGCACAGGCTGCCCAGGGCAGTGGTGGAGTCACCGTCCCTGGAAGTGTTCACAAAAGGCATAGATAGGGCCCTTCATGACATGGTTCAGTGGTGGCCTTGGCAGTGCTGGGAATGGTCGGACTTGATGACCTTGAATGTGTTTTTCAACCTGATTGATTCTATGATTCCACCACACATCAGCTTTGGCAGCAGTGCCAGTTTTAGGGATCCTTGGCTTCACTCTTCCCTCTTGCTTTCTCCTGCAGCTCCCTGTGGGGTGCTGTGCACGCCAGATCCACAGCCTGGCCCTGATGAAACATCACTTTTCCAATGGTTGTTTTACCAGATCTGTGTAGCTACCTCAACAGGTTTGATGGTGACTTTGTGGGACAGAACACGCCATGCTTCTGTGTGGTGCAAAAGGAGTGTGCAGGGGTGTTAGGGAAAGGTGGCAATTCAAGAAATTATCACTGTCAAAAAAACCAAATGAAACATAAAAATGTACAGCAGCAGCTTTTGAGCCCTCCTCCCCAAACCCATCTTCCTTTGAGATGTGATCCAGCACGGGGAAAAACAGTGGTAATGATCCTGATGCACCAGGAGGGGGTTTTAGTGTTCTTTAGAACAGTATCATGGGAATGTGAGATGTCAGCTTTATCTGCCAGCACCATGTGTTTACTCTGCGTGTTCATCAGCTGCTCAGTATTCCTTGGCAGCCAGACCTGTTGCCCAGAGGCATGGATGAGTTTACAGCCAGGACCGGATTTTGCAACCAGAAAAGACACTCCACCACGGGGATGCATCACCTCACTGCTTCCTGAGGAAGAGCTGCAAAGACATGAGCTGAGAACAACCCCTCCACAGCTGCCAGGGTCCATCGTTGTGGGGCTGGAGATCCTGTGCAGCAGCCCTTCCCACAGCAAGCATTGCAGCTGGCCTCCATCCCCATTCAGCTCTGCTGCCCCACCACACCAAGGAGACACTGTGTCAGGGACCCTGATCCATGTCCTGCAGCTCCTGATGGCAGTGGAAGAGGGAAAGAAAAAAGCAGTGTCCAAGGCTGACTGTGCCAACATACCCCATAAGGTCAAGATGACTTTGCTGCTCGCTCTGGTGCAGCCTTTATTTGGAGTGCCTGTGAGGGAGGCACGTACAATGCAAAGCTGTGAAGAGGGTGGTGTCAAACAAGATTCTCCAGCTCCAAGTGTGTGTTTTGCTGGGACTCCTTGTGCCTGTGGACCAGATGTGCAGCTGTAGTTGCAGCACTGATCCTGCCTCCAGCTCCAGCTCCTCTGCTTCTCCCTGCCATGGTCAAGAGGGACAGAGGTTGCCCAGGCTGCCCACTGCATTGCTTGGAAGAACACTGTGAAAACCACCAGCTGGTGGGAACGTGGTGGACAACACCAGCACTGACCAAGCTTAGAGCACAGCGTGGAGAAGAGACCTCCTGAAGTGCCCACCAACCTGAGTGCCAGACCTTGGCATATCCCCTCCAAGCTGGGCTACTGAGCCCCCAGAGAGCCCACAGCAGCCTAGAGATAGTGGACCTGGAATTGTTGGACATGTCTGGACATTTGGTAGCACATACTGATTCACAGCTCCTGGTACTAAGACAAAACAAATGTCTGCCCCAATAGCATCGGCTTAGTTTAGGTATCAAATCAGAGTCATGGTGCAAAACAGAATGTGTGACCAGCAAGTCACCCCAGTGTCCTGCCAAACAATTAACTCGCACTTACCAAAACTGAAGATGAAGGGCTGCAAGTTCCTTTTGTCACTGGTGCCTGTGCAGATATTAACTCTGGTCTAAATCAGGGTTATCTCTGACCTCAGCATGAAAAGAAAGCAAAACCCCTAGGGGGTGGGAAGGATTGCTGTTGAGTTCACAGCTCTGTGTGTGCCAGGCTTGCTTTCACTGCAGCAGCAGCCAGTGAGAGGGTACGTGAGGGGTATATGAGGGGGTGTTCTGTGGCCTCACAGCCTGCTGGGCTCCTCATCCCCTGCAGTGTAGGGGAAGAGCCTGCAGGACCCAAGGCCTGGCTCTGTGGGACCAGGGCGCTGGTGGTGCTGCAGCTGATGCAGTTCTGCGCTGGACAAAGGTAGCACCACAGGCTGGGATAGGGCAAGGATCAGAGAATGGTGTGATCCAGAGAAGCCAGGCTGGTCCTCAGGGTTCAGATCAGTGTGTTTGTTCAGCTGGAAGCACTGCCCTTTATAGCTTCGTGGTAGGTTTCATGGTGCTGTTGTCACACCCCAGCAGCCTGCATGGCAGCTGCCTCAGAGCCTGTAAGCAGGACTTTAGCCTTGGTTGGTGACCCTGGTGCTGGCAGCACACTCTGGCATTGTGCAGGCAGAGCTGCACCGCTGGAGGGGTGCGCTCATATCCCAGAGCACTGCTGTGCCTGCACAGATCCTGTTCCACCAGAGACACATCCTGAGGGCATCACTCATGGGCACACAGGCAACGCGAGGAGATGAGCAGGTCCTGGCCCTGCAATGATGCAGTGAGATGAGCACTTTGCTGTACACCCAGTAAATTCCTTGCACACAGATGCCATAAAATCAGTCAGGTTGGAAAAGACCTTCAAGATCATCAAGTCCATCCATTACCCCAGCGCTGCAAGACCACCATTAAACCATGTCACGAAGGGCCCCATCTGCACAGTTTGTGAACACTTCCAGAGATGGTGACTCCACCACTGCCCGGGACAGCCTGTGTCAATGCCTGAACACCCTCTCGGGAAAGAAATTGTCCGTGATCTCTAGTCTAAACCTCCCCTGATGCAGCTTAAGGCTGTTTCCTCTTATCATATCCCTTGTTTCTTAGGAGAAGAGACCAGCCACCTCCTGACTGGACCTTTCCAGCACCTCAATGTCTCTCTTGTAGTGAGGAGCCCAGAACTGAGCACAGGATTCAAGGCGCAGCCTCACCATTGCCAGCACATCACTGCCCTGGCCTTGCTGGTCACACTGGTGCTTATAGAGCAGGATGCTGTGGGCTTTCTTGGCTGCCTGGGCAGAAGCTGGCTCATGTTCAGCCTCAGCACTCTCAGGTCCTTTTCCACCTAGCAGCTTTCCAGCTGCTCTTCCCGAAGCCTGAAGCGTTGCATGGGGTTGTGGGGACTCAGGTGCAAGACCCAGCACTTTGCTTTGTTGAACCTAATCCCACTGGTCTTGGCCCATCGATCCAGCCAGTCTAGACCCCTCTGGAGATTCTGTCAGATCTCTCCCACCCAACCATTCAGTAAAGCAGTTCATCCCAAGATGGCAAATCCCTCCAGGCAGGTAACAAAACCTTCTGGAGGGCAGGGGGTGAATCCAGCAGGAACGTGGAGCCCGGGGCCGCAAACCTCACGCCGCTGGCCCTCGGTACCGCTCCCATGGCTCGGGTTGCGCAGAGCTCCGCCGGTGCCCTCCCGCTGCCGGCACGGGCCGGGTGTGGCGGAGCAGGGGCTCCCTCCGGTGCCATCCGCGGCACGCAGCGGGGACTCTGCCGCGTGTCGGAGAGCGGGGCTCCGGGGCGGGCGGTCGCCTCCGCGGCGGTTTGACTGCGCCGCCAAAGGGGGTCCCGGCAGCGGGTGGAGGGGGGGAGGTGGGGGCGCTGCCGCCCTATGGCCCCTCCCCCGTTGCCACGGCGACGTTGTCAGCAACCCTCCGGCCACGCCCCCCGCCCCTCCTGGCCAATGGTGCGGCGTGCCCGACCTGCTGCCCGGTGACGTCATGGCCGGTGAAAATCCCCGGTGGCCTCGGGAGCGGCGCTGGCGGCGGCAGCGCCCGGGGCACTCGCGGCTGGCGGTAAATCCGCAGCAGTTGTGCGCGGGGAGGAGGGCCCCGGGGCTTTGGGGCACCGCGCTCAGGATCTCAAACAGCTGCGGCATCCTCGTACCTGCCAGGCTGCGGGATCCAGGGTAGCGAGTGTCAGAAAGAACCTGGCAGGGACTTGGAAACCCCGGGAAGCCTTCAGGCCTCCTGGGAGACGCTCTCCGTGAAGGAAGCACGGCCTCCCTCCCCAACAACTTGTTAACTCTATTTCATCTCATCCCTCCTGCCCCCCAGCCCGCACCGCGTCGTTGAAGGAAATCCACAGCGGGGTGTCCCTGAACAACACACCAGGTATCGTCCCACAGAATAAACCTGGGAAAACAAATACATCACACGACTGGAACAAATCCTGCATTCAAATCAGAGACGCCAGGAGATCATTGTCTCTGGGACTGAAACATTTTGTCAGTCCTATTTTCTCTGAGCAACTCATATTACTAAACACTTGAGACTGTAAAACACAAAAGCTGTTCTACAGACCCCAGCAGTAGGAAATTGCCTCTCCTTGTAAAGAAGAGCCAGTCTAACCCTAAGCGACACCTGTCTTCGGATCTCCTCGTGAAATGAGTTACTGCGAAACCACTTTCATCACAAACCTCTTTCTGTTCATGCTTCCAGAGGATGAACTTTCTGTTTTACAGGAAACACCCTGACCACCGGCACTCCTCCCAGGCCCTGAAGGCCTGCGGAGCTGTTCCTGCTGCCATGGGGGGCACAGAGCTGCCATGGCACCCCAGTGCCATCCTGCTCCCCTGTGTCACAGTGGGTGCCCCAGTGGGCTTGGACCCGCTGAGGTATCATTGTAAACCACGCTGAGTCTCAGTGACAAATGCTCCCAGATGTCTCCTCCATCCCACGTATTTTTGTCAGCTGCGCAGCCAATGCCCCTGCAACCCAGTTTGTCCTTTCTGTTCTTTATGCAGTAATTTGCCTTATCCGTAACCCATACTTCGTAATGCCTGGATCAGGATCTCCCACTAGCAGATATATAACTTTTTAGTATCCGATGGAAGTAACCCAACACCCATTTACTAGTTGTTAACTTGTAGCTTTTGCCATTTCCTCCCTTGTCTTTTAAAGCAGATAATACAGATTATTTCGGTATTATTTTAAAACTTTACAGCTACTTTCAGAAGAATACTGCTTACATTTTCCTGAGCACATCTTCAGTTATTACTATTATTACTATTACTTTACTCTCAATTGGAACTAGCAGCAATATGCACAAAAAAAGGAGCCTTCTATCCACACAGTCCCCTCTTGTTCAATGCCTGTGTGCTCCCCATCAGAAGAAAGGCACCCTGGGCATTCACACCAGCCTAAGGAGTACGTACTCTGTAGTAGTTCAAATAGTAATTAAACTTCAGCTCCCACCAAGCACTTTACATCTCTTTTCTGGGTAACTGGGTCTGTTGCCTACGCCCCATTTCTTTCAGAAGCAATTTCATGGACATCAGATCCCAAGCATTCCTGAATAATTTATGGGCTAGATGGTAACAAATCTTTTTCATGAATATCTGTAACCTCCTACTAATAAATAATTAACTCTCAGCTCATTAACAGTACTGAGAAAAAAACCAGGCATTAAATCTCACAACATGGGATTTCTTTTTCAGCTTTTCACTCGGCCTCTATGTCATTCAGGAATGCCCAGATGCGATATTATCTCAGCATTACAATATTAAGAAACTCCAACTAATAACATGACCAATAAAATTTATTAAACATTAAATTTACAACTATTTACATATCCTTCCATAGATTAATATTAAAATAGACAATATACAATTTAAGAATTTTCATTCAAAGGCATTTTGTTGGAAAAAATAGGCTCTATTACGAGACCATCATATAAGAGCAAAACTTTCATGTTTGCTTTACACAAAAATATTTTCAGTTTAGTAAGTCATAGTATGGCATCACAACAGCAGACTAATATGAAGTATGACTTTGTAGATATTACAGTCGTTAATGTATTGGTTAATGAAGTAAAGGGGTTAGGAGTTCTGTGAAGCATGCAGTACAGTTCAGTTTCAGTTATTTTACAGTTATGGTGATGGAACAAGCAGCTAAATCAAATACATGCCATACAAAAGAAAAGAACTGCCAACCAGGAACACGCTACACTTAATAAAAAGTACAACTTTGGTCCAATAAAACATTAGACAAAACCCAGTTTTACAATTAAAAGTTCTATTTTATACAGGTTTGAACATTAATTACAAGACTATTTACATTTGCAAAATATGTATAAAATAAATTATTTAAAAAGGAAGACAATATTACATCTTTTTTTTTTTTTCCCCAAAAAGAAAGCTGTACAGCACTTTACAAAATATAATAAGATAACAGACTATTTTCCTCCAAGTCTTTCGTTTTCTTCCACAGGCTTTTTTGTCGTTTTTCTGTGGGAGTTCAACTGTAACTGCAGTTTCATAACACAAAGCTGTAGAACAGATTTTAAGTATCATTTGTTTTTTGGTGGCTGTTTTAGCTGTTAACAGCTTCCAGCGCTGTTAACTCACCAGGTTTCGTCATCTTTTTCAGCAATAAGCTCTAAAGCTACAAGCAATTTTAAAATACAGATAATGGCAGTTACCGGAAAACCGACTTGTTTGAACAAGAGGCTGTGCCACACTTCTCTGAAGGAACACCCAAGTTATTGAGAAAGGTAGTATTCCACAGAATTAAGTGCTCTATCTTAAAAAAAAATCCCCAAAGATTTGTGTATCACTGCACCTCAATCCCTAGTTGTCCCAGGGAAAGGGTGACCAGAAGATGCTAGTT
The DNA here is from genome assembly GCA_024733675.1 of Psilopsiagon aymara. Lineage (NCBI taxonomy): Eukaryota > Metazoa > Chordata > Aves > Psittaciformes > Psittacidae > Psilopsiagon > Psilopsiagon aymara. Next base: position 7,630 of record JANRGW010031067.1, read on the forward strand.
GTCATATTGGTGCCAACTCAAAGTCATCATTAACTTCAACAAGAGGAACATAAAACTCCTGAATGTCATAAATGCTGACAGATTTGTACGTAGCAGGATCGAGTTCCTGTAGTTTAAGCTGCCACTCCAGTCTCTGTACCGCATTTAAAGCCGCTGCTTCGTGCTGCTGCCTCATCAAAAGGCACGTCTGTTTTAAAATTGAGAAAGAAGTTATTCCAGTGTATGAAAAAAATACTGCAACAAGTTTGACATGAGAAGAAGTATCTAAAAGCCTCTCTGGTGGCAGTAAGTAATTTTCCCCACTAGGCAATGAGAAATTTGCAGATTATTCCATTACACTATGCAGCAAGAAAGGTTTGGTTTTTATACAGCTACACCCTGGTTTATGTTGCCCTTTAAAACCTCTACAATAGCCTATGATATTGCATAAGAATCTACTATTTATTCATCTTGTTTTCACAAGTCACTTTAGAGTTGTTGGGGCTTTTTGTTGCGCTTGGTTTTTATTTTTCAAGTGGAAAGACAAAGAAGCATACCTTTAATTTTTCAAACTTATCATCAACGTCCTGTAACCATGACATAAACTGTCTGGCATTAAATCGATCTCTTACTGATGTTTTGCTGTCATCAGCCTGCAAAATATTATTCAAAGTGTAAGTTATTTGTTCAATCACTCTTAAACAGACTTTAAAACATAAAATTTACTTTGTGGGATCTTCCTAAACAATGCCTCAGACGGAAAAATAAACTCAAAGTACAGAGGTACATGAGCATAAACGTTGACCACCGCTTCCACCGTGCGCCAGCTGCTCACTGAAGATGGGTATGTTCAGATCCCCACAATCTATTTACCGTACTCTGGTTTTGAAATTCAGAGTAGGAAGCTTTAAGATTTATGCCTTAAGGTCTTAATCAGTACAAGGCAGACCCTGCCACAAACCCACTATCTTTTGTTCCTTTAAAAATTCAGTCACAAATTAAATTAATATTCCCTCAGGGAAAAGCAGAATGGTTTATAAAGGAAAACTTAAGCAGCCTGACTTAACTGGGTACACAAGTGTTCAAAAGCTATAATACAGGATATTTTTTCCATCAAAATCCCCAAGGGAGGTCAAAAAAAGCGAGCAGACATAGCTCATGCCCTGTGAATTATTATTTTTTTAATAAGAATCTGGAATGTCACATCTGCCCACTGTGAGAAAGGAGATACTCTACAGATAGTCATTAAGCCTGACTATGCCAGTGTAACATTGAAATTATAATCACTAAATAGAACAAGCTGCTATTACTTTTTAGGGGGTGGGGGAAGAAAAACAAGACACTGCAGGAATTTGTACATTGTAGCAATGGGCAAAAACAGCAGAAAAAAACCAAAACCCTGCAATGACAAATGTCTAGAAAATAGCTAAGATTTCAGGTATCAAGGACAGCTGCACAGGTTGCTTGTAGAAAGAGCCCTCAACACCACTTGTCTGGTAACCCTGAACCACAGCATAAGCATTCAGGTGAGCTGTGACCAGCTAACAGTCTATTTGCCAGAAACTTGGGTTGTTTTCCCTCCACCATCTTTGCTGTGGCCCACATGAGCGCCAAGTATGGATCTCAAGGTCTGCCCAACATGTGCAGCTGTAAAGGCAAGCCTCCAAAAACTCAGAAACCCCATAAAACCAGCTCTGAGGTGGTCATTTTCCTGCAAAATAAACCAGATCTTTGCTAAAAAAAAAAAAAAATCCTTCCCAGCTATTTGCTCAAATACTTGAAAAAGTCATCAGAAATGTTGCTTCATTGTAGAACAAAACTAGGAGTTGTTAGCAGGATAACAGTTAAGTGGGAGGATGTACTACAAGATAATGGTTTCTTATGCATCTACATTCTTCCCGCCAAACAAATTTAAATCAAAGCATCAAGTTGGTAATTTAAAACACTGATTTCAATTAGAATTAAAAAATATATTTAATTCTTTGCTGAACATTATGTGCAGTATTATAATTTTGTAAGAAAAATTACCACAGACTGAACCACAAAGCTGCTGAGGTAGTAAGGGGCAAGGAGAGGCATTTTACTACTACTGTTGTTCTCTTAATGGTCAAGAAAAGCTGCAGTACTTGGGCGTGAGGGAGAGGTAGGAATCACAACTTCTCCCCCAGTACAGATTCTTTTTGTTTCACAAAATTCAAAAGTAGAATCAGCTTATTTAAAATCAATTGTAAAATGTTAACTATAAAATGCAGTTATGTGCATAAAAATCAGATGTACCTCAAATTTCTAAAAAGTTGAGGGCCTCTAAATCGGGGCAGAAAAAAGCCAAGCACACTCTGAACTGCAGAACTAACAACAAGGGTATGTGGACTGTTAATGGAAGAGAAAAATCTGGCTTTTGCCCTACCAGATGTACTAAGGAAATAATGATTTAAAAGTTTGCTGGTATAAAGTAGTATAAAGCTTAAAATGGAAGAACAATGCACTCCCCATAAGCTGCTATCTCTTGCTGAATCACCTGGTTGTGCATAGCTCTAGTTCTTTAAAGATGGGGAAAAAATATAGTAGCAGACTGAGGAAACACTGGAAGCTATAATAATTCTATAAAGGGCTTTGGGACTAAAGTAGAGTTTCACATATGTTGGAAATGTAGGTGTTTCATTTAAAAATGCCCAACATCCAATGCATCAACACTTTCATTACACCCAAAATATCAAATTTCTTCCTTCCATTATGTGTTCCTTACAGTCACCAAAACAGGTTCTGAATGCTGTTTCCATTTTTGTTGGTTAGCAGACTTGTTCACAAAATACCGATATACAAAACACACAAAATTCATGGTGCAATTTCATGACCATGAAATTACATTCCCTTAGAGATATAGCTGCAACAAATCCCTGAGTCGTAGTCCATGAAAGGTATGCAGATTATAAAGTATACTGCTCATTTTATGTTTTAATCAGGACTAAGTGCCAACACTGGACATATAAATAACATGGTGCATTTAAATAATATGGAGCTCGAGTTGATTTTAAAGAAACAGCATTGGATATTTCACTGGTGGTCATCTGTTTTTAACGGCACAGTTGTAATGGCTGCCTTAGAGAGAGGAGAAAAGTATAATGTGAATACCTCCACAAATCATTTCCAAATTTCACAAACCAATCTCATCACTTCACACACTACTGCATTCCGATTATCCGGACTATGACAAAAATGACCCTACATTCTGCAAATACTTTTTGTTGTTGTTGAAGTTATATTTGCAAACTTCCAAATATGTTCTGTTTATGACCGATTTAATAAAAATTAGCAGAAAAATGTTCTCATTTTATCCTTTTTATAATTTCTGGAGGTGGAAGAAAACCAGACATGGTGCAAAACAGAAAAACAGTGTACATATACCCATATCCTCTTGTTACTGAACACCTGAAGCCTAATCAAAGGAGCAGTCTACAGTGTGCAACATCTTAATTCCAGTCAACTCAATGACAGCTTCAGTAAGGGAACAGAATTCTCTCCAAATACTCCTTTTGACCTTTTTGTCTGAAATTCTGAAATACATTCTTTACCTGAGCATCTGGAGGCACGTTATAAACCTCAGCATCCAGCAGAACAGTGCAGGCACTGAATGGTAGTGTTTGATTATTTAGCGTTCTTGCTGCTCGATGATGAACACGTAGAACTTCTTGCTCGTTAGAAACAATAAGCTTTTCCTAATTGAAAAGACATCACCATATAAGTATACATTTGATAAATAAAGCATTTCAGCTGGATTGATTAAAATTCCCATTCATTTAAACATTTCTTTTTGGGGTTTATACATTTGAACAGTGTGAGAAATGGGTCAGTGGAGAGAGGAGCAGTTGTTCATCTGATCGAAACCAAAATTCCAACTCAATGATGCAAACAGTGTCCCTTGCATGTCAGAACAGAAAACACCTTCTCCTCTGCCACCACTGCTGGCTGCATGTCAGGCCCAGATTTTCCACTCAGTGCCACTGAGGCAAGTTCTAGTTAATGAAGAAGGTGAAAGATGAAAGGTATGAGGAGCACAGCGTTGGGATATAGACTTGTGAGTCTCGACTGAATTAAGATTTTTGTCACATGCTTGTCGTACCAGGCAAAATGGCCAATCACACTGAAGCAGAAATATAATCTGTAGGAGAATTTAATTTTATTTAAAAAGTAAACAAGAAAACCCAAACCCCAAAAAATCCCATGCAGAAACTCCATAAATTCATAGTTGGCAAAGATTCTTTCCTGAACTGAGACAAGAAAATATAGCTTCCTGGGCCAAACTTGACTTACAGTTGTATAAAGTAGATTTGATTTGAAGAACAGTCTGTTTGAGGAAAATAACTAGAAATACGCAGAATTTTAAAAGACATAAATTAATGTACTCTGTGTGTTTACTGCTCTGCAACATAATGGCTCTGATTTTCATCAGAAGAAAAGAAGGTGGATTATAGAAAGCTCAGAGACCAGAAAAAGCAGCATCTTTCCTTTGGTTACAACTAATTTCTTTTCAATCAGGACTTGAACCATGTTTACATTCTTTGTCCTTGTTATTTTATACCTAGCTTCACACTGAAATGCCAAATTCAAACAAAACCCCTCCCAATCTGATTTGTTAAGCCACAATGAAATCAACTTAATCAAAAAAGTACCACATTGGGTTTTAATGAGCCTGCTGTTCATATAACCCTGTGGAAATATTTAAAGATACATTCTAGGTAAGAAAGTGGTCCTGTTCGAATCCACAAGCAATCTGGCTCACAGTGCTGACAAGACATCTAAAGCTAGCTGCCAAAGAGAAAGGCTTGGGCACCATAAAGAATACTCTTAAACCAGGAATATTTTCTCAGCATCTGATTTCGTATTCAGTCAAGCCTACAGCTGCAGTTTTAACATAATTTTAGGCAGTTTTTACAAGCAGAATATTGCAAGTAATATTTTAGTCTTAAAGCCACATATGTCTACTACCAATACTGAATTTACTCTTGCTTCAATTCATTTTGCTCAGTTACTTTGGTTCAGAGTCTACAACCATTATAAGCTTTCAAAACTAGAATCTGAAGCTTTCTTCCCACTTCCCACTGCCTCTGGGAAAAATCTGGGCCACATCTTAAGAGCAGTTAAAGGAAAAAACTGCTATCTTACTGGTTTAAGTATTCTACTAACAGCCATTTTTCTTATTTACAAGTCTCTCCAACTCATAAATTTGGATAGAAGGCAGATTACTTCTAAAAGTAATGTCAAACTGAGCAAATGTCCACTGAAAAATGAAAACCCCTAAAGCTTAAAGTTAGGAAATACAAAAATAAATTACTTTAGCCTTACCCTTTCAATACTGTGCTGTAAACGTAGTTTCATCCTTACAACCTCCTGTTGTTTAAATAGTTCCTTAAGCGGGTCCGACAGTGAGGGAGGTGGGGTAATCTGTGGGAAAAGTGTTAATATACAATACAGTGAATACATACTTAACCTATGTTTAATACTGCTTATCTGATTGGAGCTTTTATTTTAAAAAACCAAACAACCATAAGCAAGACATTTTTTAGGGATAATATGAATTTTGTACATTCCATTAATTATATGGCTATGGTCTATTTGCAATAAAGGGTTTAAAGGATTCTTTCTCATAAATTTAATAAAGCTGACTTAAATGGCATTTCGAACTGTTTACTGCTTTTAACCAGTCATTGCCAGCATGCCATAGCCGTTCTTTAAAAGGGCTATACATTAGAACATTGTACAAATACAGCTTGCTTTCAATTTTTAAAGACTCTTTCAAGTGCAACTGTTCATTTCGAGAAGTTAAAAGCTGCCTAACCAAATACAAGGGCATATATACAGCATAAAAGATAACCAACCATCTCCCTAATCTTACAATGATGCAGAACACAGGCAAACACAAAACCTCCACTACAGCCCAGGCAGTGGCTTGGAAAGTGTTTCCTCCTGTTGGTTATTCAAATAAGGTTTTTTTAAAGGCCTATGACTAAAAAAAAGATTATAAAAAAGAAAAATCCCATAGTGAGTGAGCTATCGACACTGTTACTGCTGCGCTATACTCCAAACACTATGCATGTCCAGTCAATTAAAGTATTACTGTATGGTATTACTGCCCAGACTGAGCTGCATGACAAAAAGTGTAAAGGCACCTGGAGCCCTCAGGTAGCTGCAGAAACCAGAAGTTTCTTGAGAAGTAACTAATAAACATCCTGGGAGTTTTAACGCTCCAAGCAAAGTTTACTTTGCTCTATGCAAGTTATGCCTGACAGCTCAGCATGGTTTTTAACAACTGCTAGACGTAAGAACATTGGTATTGCTTTGGAAAGACTGATGAAAACTAAATAAAACACTGCTTACTAACACTGATGCTCAGAAACCACAGCTGAAATATATATCTACAGGTGTTTACACTCTACCTTGTACCTCACACAAATCACAAAGAAATCATTCTATTCAATAATATGTATTCTGCAACTATCAAGAAATACTAAATCCATTATGAAAATATGAACACACTACATTATTAGTACCAATCTTGCCCCATGCACTCCAATAACAAAGTGATTTACCTACCAAAAGTTATTAATTATTGTTATCTTTCAAAATTATTTCAGGACAAGCTTTTCCCCCACTGGAAGTTAGCCAGTACCTTTGAAGTTAAAGAACATACTGAATAACTAATTGTGGATCATTCCTTAAATTACTATTTGGTATCAAATGATATTCAACTCCTTCACTTTTTGAACTACTAAACAAGATACACTTCACTTATCCCAACAAAACAGTTTGGCTTCCAGAACAGTGAGTAATGCTTATGGCACCTGCCATTTGGTGTAAGTCATCAGTACTAAAACCAAACAAACACAACAACAACAACAACAATCACAAACATCTACTGGAAGAATCAGTCTTAATCATAACTGATAGCAATGTGTTTAAGTTTAGCTTGAAATATACTGCAGTCTAGTTTTGCCTGGAGAGTTTGGATTCACAGCACAGTGCCACAATGCTGTCATAGTCTCTCAATAAAATAAGACAAGATGCTTTTAAAAACACCAAACTTTTACCTAATTACTTTTACTAAACCCCGGAGAGCTCTCAAAATCCCAGTGCTTTTGCTGAATGGGAAGCTCACCACAGAAGCGGCAAGACAACCAACCTGTCTACAAATAGGATTCGAGTTCATGCATCCCAGTTAGTCAGAAACAAAGCTCCCCCTGCCGGCCAGAGGCACTGCCTGTGGACAAGGGAAGCAAACCTCCTGGCCCCAAAGGAAAATGAAGTTAAAGGTTTCAAGGCAAGAACAGCCAGAGGAGCCTCTTGGATCTTCTAGTCAAAGAGACAGTCATTAAAGAGACCGCAAAAAATGTGTAGGGAAAATACAAACGTGTATACTGAACTTGAAAGAACAGAGCATGAAGCTGAATGCCACAAGGAAAGTTGACCTCTGTCTTTTTGTCTAAACAAAATCACTTACCACAAATAGTTCCTTAGAGGCTCAGACTCCATACAGACCAGAAGGATACAAAGAGGCCCTGCCTTCTCAAGCATTCTCTAACCCCACCCATAAAAGGCAGACAGAACTCAGCCTCTCGCCTCTCTGTTCCTCTTGACAAGAAGGCAGCCATGGAACGGAGCTGAGGTTCAAGACATGCCCTCACCATCTCCAACACATGAAAATCAATTAAGAAAGTTTCCTGCGTGCCTTGCATCCTTCATCACAACTACAACAAAACCAGCAGCTCTTCACTCTATAAACATTCAATTCTCATTTTTGCCAGTTATAAAAAAAGCAACACTGAAGCTAATTCAGATTCACATGTACACAATTTTTCCACAATTATTTTCACACATCTCTCTCCATGTCCCCTCACCCATGTCCCCAAAATTGACAAGTCTGCTCTACTGCTATAATATTGCATGCATCTAGGAAGCAAAGCTCTGGGAACACCACTACAATACGCTTTTACCACTTAAGTTTATACAGCAGCGCCCGAAAGACTGGACAGAATCCCTTTTAATAGAAACATATCTGCTAGAGAGCTATCAGAAGCTGGAAATGAATCACCCTGGTATCTCTTTTCAGGAGGCAGCACAGATAAAGATGACTGAACCCCGCAGAACATATTAATGTAGCAATCTGAAAGGTAACATAGCTAAGTACAATTTAAATTTACTCTTTTAGAAGATTGAGATTTGTTGCCTTCTGTTTTGAACTGAGCTGGTGTCCAATATCTTATGTCTTCTATTTGCATTGGAGAGAGGGAAGCTACAATTCATACGTGACTATCCTTACAGCCTGAGGTGATATGGGTTATAAATTACAGTATGTAAACAAGGCTGTGGAAATCAAACTTAAGTGCACCATCTCCTAGTTCCCACCTACAGGATGTCTGAAGTTCATCAGATAAACTATAGTGCATCATTAAAATTCCAGTGCAGAGAACAGTTTGTTACACAAACTATTCTGAGTCTCAGAGTGTCAGAGCTAAATATATTGTCTTCACCTAGAACTTCACACAGTGATATCTAACATACAGGAATAATTTCAGAAAGGATATCTACCTTCCTATAGCCTATGTAAATTAATGAGGCAAAACTCAGGTTAGCAAAGTATCATTAAAGAACCATTCAAGGTCAACAGTGGAAAACTAGAATTACTAAGTTCTATACACAAGCAAACCCTGCACAGACATTAGATCTGAACTACTATTTACTTTTAAAATTCTATCTTTTTTCCTGGAAAGAAACATCATGAATTTTATCGAAATTGTGCATTTACACAAGTAGCAGTAATTAAATAAAACATTTAGCTGCACCGTAGATGATTTTTCAGACAAGCAAAACTAAAATGCTTCAAATATTTCCTTCTAGATTAAAAATCATGCTGCTTTCTTACACTTTACTCCTAATGGAAATAAACACCCATTTCCTAATCATTTATTTGGGCTTCTCAGAAATTTTTTCCCTCCCTTTTGCCTGAAACAAAAAGCTCCATCTGCTCCTTCTACAACTATAGAAGACTAACAATACCATGAAAGCATACACAAAACAAGTGACATTTTAAATAGAATCACAGAATGATTTGGGTTGAAGACCTTGAAGATAATCTAGTTCTATTCCCCCTGCCACACACAGGGACACCTTCCACTAGACCAGGTTGATCAAAGCCCCATCCAACCTGGCCTTGAACATGGCCAGGGATGGGACAGCCACATAATGTGGGCAATCTGTTCCAGTGCTTCACCACCCTCATGGTAAAGAATTTCTTCTTAATATCTAATCTAAACCTATCCTCTTTCTATTTTAAACCATTGCCCTTTGTCCTACCACTACATGCCCTTGTAAAAAGTACTACTCAGGCTGTGAAGGTCCCTCTGGATAACATCCCTTCCCTCCAGCATGTCGACCACACCACACACCTTGGTATCATTGCAAACTTACTGAGGGTACACTCAATTTCACTGACCATGCTGATGACAAAGATGCTAAACAGTGCAGTCCCAATACCAACCCATGAGGAATGCCACTCATTACTGGTCTCCACTTGGACAATGAGCCAGTGACCACAACTTTTTTAGCATGACTATCCAGCCAAATCCGAATCCACCAAGTGGTCCATCTGTCAAATCCATACTTCTCCAGTTTAAAGAGAAGGATTTCATGCAGGACAGTGTCAAATGCTTCGCACAAGTCCAGGTAGATGGCATCAGTTAAGCTCTTCCCTTATCTACCAATGCCATAACCCCATTGGAGAATGCCACCAAATTTGTCAGGCATGATTCACCCTTAGTGAAGCTGCCATCAATCACCTCTTTGTTTCCCATGTGCCTTAGCATATTTTCCAGGAGGATCTACTCCATGATCTTGCCAGGCACTGAGGGGAGACTGACTGGCCGGTAGTTTCCCAGGTCGTCCTGTATTCCTTTTCTAAAAATGGGGGTTATGTTTCCCCAAAATCTGGTCTCCTGAAGTCCAGGAGCCCTCTTTGCTACCCTAAGGATCTTGAACTCCACCATTTCATGGCCACTGCAGCCAAGGCTGCCCTAAAGCTTCACATTCCCCACCAGCCCTTTCCTGCTTATGAGAACAAGGTCCAGCATAGCCCCTTTTCTTCTTGGCTCCTCTATCACTTGCAGAAGGAAGTTATCATCAACCTCCTGGATTACTCATGCCCTCCTGTGTTGTCCCTCCAATAATGCTGGGGTGGCTGAAGTCTGCCATGAGGATCAGGACTTTCGAATATGAGGCTGCTCCAACCTGTCTATAGAGGGCCTCATCCACTCAGTCTTCCTATAACAGACCCCCACTATAATGTCACCTGCTCCTGTCTCCCCTTTAGTCGTGATCCAAAATCTCTTGTTCAACTCCCCATCCATCCCCAGGTAGAACTCTGCTCACTACAGCTGGCCACTGAAACAGAGGGTGATACCCCCTTCTTATCTCCCCTGCCTGTCCTTCTTGAAGAGCCTGTATCCTTCCATTCCACACTCCAATCAGAGGAGCCACCCCAGCACGACTCTGTGATGCCAGTAGGATCACAGACCTGCAGGTGTGTGCACGTCTCTAACTCCTCTTACTTATTCCCCATGCTGGGTGTGTCTGCATAGAGGCAGTACATACATTTGCATAGAGGCAATTAGCACCAGAACATGTATGTATAGGGAAGCAACCCAGAGACCTAAATGAGATAAAAACTCAGTAATTGTGATATTTCAAGCACATATCCACATTTTTATAAACTTTTTTAGAGGTTTTTATTTACAGGAAGGAATTTAAAGATTTAAAAGCCATTAAGAATGGGGGGCATCCACTCATCTCTGATGTTTTCTGAACCTAAGTTACCCAAGAATTTGCACTACCCTATAACCTAAATTATTTTCATTAACTGGAGAGTCTCTATTGTGCACAGCAAGAGAGACAGGAAAGATGTATGAAGCAGTGCTTTAATATCAAGTCAATAACTCTCCCTTTTTTATAGTGCCTACACATATTTCCGACAGGGAAAAGAATTCTATTGCTCAGATAGAAGATGGACCGGGGAAAAATACATGCCTTGCTTCTCCTCTTTCTGCTTACTTGAGATTAAACACTGAAGCGTGATGCCAAAGCAGTAAGTTGCAGCTTGGAAACAATATGTACTTGACTAGCAGCTGCTACTAAAAAAAAAAGAAATAAAAAATTCTCTGCTTCCAGTGATAAAGATATATTACAGAAGCTGCAACAGCTACTGAGAAAGATATGTGGACTGGGGAAAGCTGACAGCATGATACATTGCAGAAAAGCTTACTATGCATCCTAGTTCACTTGCAGACCAAGTGAACCTGCGTCTTTCCTCAGACTATAACTGACCTACTAATTACAAAAAACTGTGGTCACCATCAAATAAGAGAGAACTCACTCAATAGTAAGAGGATGCACATATTAATTCTCTCAGGCAGAAAAAGGGGTCAGACTGGAAAAATAAGAAGGAACAGCTTATATGGGGAATTACGATTATCTCTGGAATGAAGCAAACATTTTTCAATTTACTTTTATATATTAAATAAAAAAAATATCTTCGACTCTATTGGAAAAAGCTAAGGCAACATCTCAAACAGGGGCAGGTTATCTCAAATTAGTCGACCTCGTAACTACTCCATTCAGAAATACTGAAACTCAGACTTTTCCTAACTTGATGCATCTTAAGTAACAGGCATACAATCAACTTCTGCTGAATTCCAACATTACTAAGCCACTGTATGTCAGCCAAACAACTGCTTTAGGAAATCAAATATGTGGTCTCAGCCAATTTTAGCCATTATGTGTGTTAACTTAAACCAGTTCAAACTTAAATACAAGCTTAAATCAAAAGTTTGTATGTTTCACCTCAGAACTAGAGCAGTTTAAGTGAATTAAAATAGATGGAAAAATAGAAAACCTCCTACTCCCAGGAGTGAAAGTACTTCAGAAAACCCTCAATGTGCAATGTTCCAGGTCTCCTGTCCCCCATGTATAATAATAAGCACAGAACCAGGTGTGCTGAGGAGCAAAGAAAGGAAGTACGATCCAAGTGCTACCATGAGTACGCTGATTTCAAAACAAGACACCAGCAGGGACTGTGAGAGACCTTGAGGGTCACCTCCATAGTAAATCATAGTATTAACAGCACTTGAGCCAATTATGTTCTGCATTGCACAGATCTCCTTCATAGCTGTCATCAGGAAAATGCCTGTGTCAGAACTATGGAGAGCTTTGAACCAAACTAGTGTTCCTGAACTATGGATGTTCTTCAGTGAAAAGGCAAAGAACCTCACATGATTAAATATAATGCAGAATACTTTGATGATCGCAAAAGCTGGGACACAGCAGGTTACATCTGCTGCTCTTGAGAGCATTAAGGAGAAACCGAAATAGCTAGCAGGCTCTCTCCTACTTCGATCTTTTGGTGACGGACTTAATATTTTGAAGTATTGCACACACCCCATTCCCCCCCTCCCCAAACGAAACAACATTGAATAATTAAGTTTCAACCAAATTATTGCTAGCAGAAAATCTGTGAAGCTCCCAACAACTGACTTCACTTTTAGAAGGATAGGCTTTACAGTAGCAAATACTTTGAAATATAATATTTGTCCGTGTGCCTTTTACAGGTGTCATACATGATTGTTTGTCTTGTAATGACTACGAAACCACATTTTCTATGCCTGCTGAATGGGGTTGACATTACTGGTCATTATTAATTTGACATATGTTAACTTACTATTTCCAGCACAAGTATTCAGAAGTAAATTACAAAGAATGTGATAGTTACAAAAGCAGAACATGCCTTTTACTGTACTGTATATTTAAAGACCATGTTACTTACTGTTGGGATGCATATCTTGCTCAAGGGATTGCCATCCAGTAGGTATGAGCCATTGAAGGTCAAGTATTCATCATAGTATTGAGGTGCCTGAGGAGTAACACTGAACAGTAATTTACGCTTCTCTTCTATTTTTTTTCTTATGTGCAAGTATTCAAAGTACGGGTTTGCTCTCTCAGAACTGTATGGCTGAATCTCTTCAAGTTTCAAAGAATCAGCAACAGCTGCCAGTGACTGCTGGGTTTTCTCCTTAGCTTGCAGTAAAGAAGGATTCACTTGCGCAGGCTGAGGCACACGCAACACTTTCCTTTTACGTGGATGATGGACCTGAGCATCATCCTCTTCAGTTAATCTAATCCTTGCTTTCATAGACGCTGATGATTCAGACTCTTTTTCTGATGTCTGCGTGCAGCCAAGAGGATTTTGCTTAGCCTGGCTAGCAAGCAAATTTGCTCTGTTCCTTGTGATTCTTTGAGGTACTTCTTGCTGTTCCACCTTCTGATCTTCAGCAATTTCTTCCTCTAGTTTAACTATTTGGCTGTATTTATGCAACTGTTCCCGTGTCATCTGTTGTGAATTATTTGCCAAATTGGATAAAGAGGAATACTGTAGTGGATCATCTGCCAACACATTTTCACTGTCTGTAGTGCAGGGTTTTTTATTAGCCGCTTCATTTGTAATTCCCTTTGACATTCCTGAACTTAGTTCACAGAGACCAATACTGGCTTTATTATCAACACCATGCACTGAAACCAGCTTTTCTTGTTGGCCTTTTTCATTTCTGGGATCTGAAGTATCTTTTGCGTGACTATCCACTTCACTTTGAGCGTTTTTACAAACAACTTTACTGAAGGCATACAAACTCGTATTTAATTGTGAACTATCACTTTCAGGAATATCTTTTTCTAACAGCACTGTAGGTAGATCATTCACTCCTAGATAGCTCTGTGAAATATCCTTTGCAGAGCTCTCAGAATATACAGCAATGGGTGCATCAACCTTCTTAATGTTTGATGGGAAGAAAGTATTTTCCTGCTCTCTGGTACTAGTAGCATCTGTATCTAAAGTAGAAGTTGTAGCCTGAAGTAGATTTTGTTGTTGTACAACTGATGAATCTTGACTACTAATGCCTGGTAAGGAAATGTGTTTAGACACATCTGGGAGTGGCTGGGTAGGTAAAGAACAAGGCGACTGTGAAGGCAAAAATGAGACAGATTCTTGAGAACTGAAACTTCCCTTTATTTCAGCATGCTGAGGCAAAATTTCAGGTACTTGTTGCTCTTTTAACGTCCTCTTTTCAAAATTATGCATTCCTGTAACACTGTTAGTATCTTGCTCTGAAACACTATAACCTGAGTTGGTAAACTCAGTGTTTAACGGATTAAGTCTGTCAAAAGGCACGTCCCATGGTTTGGTTTGCTGAGTTACACCACTTTGACCACATGGCTCTAAATGCACATTAGAGTCTTCAGAAGGGCTTATCTGAGCAGTATTTTTAATGGTACTTGTACCTGTTGTTGTCTGCTTGCTGCCAAAAGCCCTAGTTGGAGTTGAAGCGAAGTCCGACTGCAAACTAGATGCACTACTCTGAAAATCCCTTTCAAGCATGCTACATGGTAGTTCTGGATTAGGAGAAGTGCTAGCATATGTCTGAACTGATGCCAGACCGTTCTGATTATTTTCTTCTGGTATTTGAGACTGTTTGCTGTGTTCGGACACAGCAGCAGGCATGTTGCATCTTCGAACCTCTACTACAGGTCTACACTCATTTAAGATCAGTTTAACATCTTCAGCAGGTGCTGATCTGATATACACTGGTGGAAGCCTGTTTGTGAAAGGTAGCTTACTGCGATCTGGCAACTCAGCAAGACCATCGATCTCTTTCTCAAGAAGGGCTGGTGATTTGCCACTTGCCAGAAACGGTGATTGCAAAAAAGACATTTGGGAATCTGAACCTTCTAGCATGAAGTCTAAATCATATTCCATTACAGGCCTTGGAGTAGTTACTGTGGTATGGCAGGAATCCTCAGAGCTTGCAACCGAAACCATGGACACTGATCTGGAGCTCAGACCTGTCTTTTCACTTTCTGATTTGGGGGATCTATTTAAATTATCTAAACTTAATGAAGGCTTTACAACATTGACACTTCTTGTATCTACTGACTGCAATCTATTACTTGTGGTGTCTTTCTGCTGTTTATCCTTCATACAAACATCTGGCAACTCTGAGCTTTTTGAATGAATCAGTTCTTTGCTTTTTACTTCAGGTAATGAGTGTTTTGGTTTTTCTTTCATCTTGTTAAGTTCTAAACAAGGGCGGTTTTTTAAACGTTCCTTCTCTTTCTGCTTTATTTTTTCCTTATGTTTTCTATGCCACTGCTCTATTTCCAGATCTTTAAGGCTAAGCATTCTTTCAAAACTAGTTTGCATTAAGTCATCGTTGACTAATCTTTTTTCTTTAGGTCTAACATCCTTTGGTGCAGGGGCTGCTTTAGGCTTAAGTTTCTCGTGTTCAAGTTTTAGTTTCAGTAAACTACTTTGATGCAGTTTATTTTTGTCTCTCTCTTTGTATCGGTCTGTATCTTTATCTTTTTTATCTTTCTCTCTACCATCTGGAGTTTTCAACAGATCATCTTTTGTTTTTTCTTTCAATGATGGCAGTTTGTCATGCACTGTTTTATTACTTTCTGTAGTACTACATCTCCTTTCTTCTTGTATGTGTTTTGAGTTTGCTGCTGTTGAGATTTCCCTGTCTTTGGATTTGTCTTTTTTTTCAAGTTCCTTTTCTTTGTCTTTAGTTCTAATTTTTTCTATTTTGGTATACTCGGATTCTTTTTCAGACTGTTTGACTTTTCTTTCAGTACAGTGTTTTTCTTTGCTTTCAGCCCAATGTCTCTCTTTATCAGCCTTTTCTTTATCATGCTTCTTATCAGTTTTTTCTTTACTTCTTTCCTTGTCATCAAGTTTTTTAAGAGTACCACTGCTTTTTAGTTTATCATTTTCTTTATGGCATCTTTCTGTTTGCTGGAAATTGGGCTTCTCCTTCACTTTCTCTACATTTTCACTAACTTCCGCTTTTTCTTTCTCCACCTTGTATTCATGCTTCACCTTTTTCTCTTTTTCTCCATTTTTTCTTTCTATCTTTTCAATATCTTTATCTTTGGCTGAAGTTTGCTTTTCAGTCTTTTCCTTATTTTCCTTGAAATGCTTTTCCTGCCTTTCAGTATCTGTTTCTATTAAATGAATACTGACTGCCTCATCTTTAACACCAAAGCAGAACAACTCAAATTCTTTATCGGCAAGCGTAATTTCTTCTTTTGTATCTTTTATTTTTTCATCCTTGATAAACTTCTCACTTTCCTTTTTGTTCCTCTCCTTCTCTCTGTTCCTCTCCCTCTCTCTGTCCTCTTTAGCATTTTTCTCTTTCTGGAACTGTCTCTCCTTAACTAACTTATCTTTTGCCACAGCTTTTTCTAGCTTTGATTTCCTGTCTGAAGAAAGAGATTCATGCTCTATATTTAACAACATATCTTCGTTTTCATCACTTTTGAAAAAGTTCTCTTTCCAAAATTCTCTGTCAAACTCAATACTTCTTTGAACCTCTTTCTCCTTATGCTTATGTTTTTCCTTCTCCCCATCCTGTTCCTTTTTATGCTTATCCTTTTCTCTTTCTTTGTGCCTTAATTTATGCTTTTTAAGTGCTTTACCCTCCCTGTCAGTCTTTTTCAGGGTATACTCTGAATTCTCAAATGCTGAGCTATTATCTTCCTCTTTAGTTTTAGGACTAGATTTTTCACCAAATTCACAGAGAAAATCTTTCTGATGATGCTTGCTTTTTTCTTTGTGCTTGCAAGATTTGCCACTACAGCTTTCTACTAGGTATTCAGAATCAGTGTTGTGATCATACCGAACTAACTCAGATTGCAATGTCATTTCAGAACCTCCTGGTGATAAGCAAGATTTGGTGTTTTCTTGCTTTAATGGTATTGACTGCTTCTCACTTAATCCACAGGGATGTTTTGAAGATTTGCCAGTAGTTATATGAAATACATGTAAAGAAGAATCTTCTTTTGGGGTGAAAGACTTCTTAAAGGTTTCTTCCTCTCTAGTTTTATCTAAAGAATCTAACCCAGAAGTAGCTATATTTGTTACCCTGGCATTTTCTTTTTCTCGCTTAAGTTCTTGATTCTCTTTATTTTTGCTCTGATTTTTTACTTTCCTTTTGACTTTGCCTTTTTGCTTCTGTTCATTTGTAACCATATATTCTTTCTTTACTTTTACATCAGAATTCGATGTCTCTGAAATAGAGACTACCTTCTTATCTTGAGGTATTTCTTCATCTGAACTTTCAGAACTTGAATACAGAACTCTAGATGGCTTCTGCTTTTTGCTTTTAAATGATTTTGAAAAAACTTTATCTTGTTTCACAAACAAACTGTTCTTATCTTCAGTCTCGTCCTCTTTCCTTAAGTCCTTTCTAAGAATGTGCTTGTCATCGATCATTTTTTTCATTTCCTCTTCATCATCATCTTTAAACTCATACTCATCAAGACCAGATGAAAGTGGTGCCTTACTAGGGGCCAACTGTTTGCTGCCATTGGCTACAGAGTCCTTTTCCACTTCTGAATCAACATTGCCCTCTACACTGGAAGGATTTACAGAAGGAGCTTCAGAATCTAGAGTAAGAATACAAAAAGATTATTGGAATGGTCAACCTGGTCTCAGAAGACACATTTCAGATTAACTCAATTCAATTGAAAGAATTGAAAACTACCCCAAAAGGTGGAAAACAACCTTAGCAATAGCAACTGATACCTGTAGCGACTTAATAGCTAATACTATGCAAAAGATTAAAACCAAATTTCACACAAAATGAATTGATGCACTTCAAGTATGCTATTAAATGGCTACTTTTACCTGAGCAACTCTCCTCATCATCAGAAATGGGCACTTCCCTTTTCAATAGCATTTCCAACTCTTCAGTTTCAGCAACATCAACAGGTCTCTCCCCATGCTTATTGGCTTGAAATGGATTTCCACCATGCCGAAGCAACAGCTTCACAATCTGCAGCATTAAACAAATGAATTTTTAGGTTTTCCACAACACGTTATTTGACCAGCATAAAAATCTTCCATTGCACATGAAATGTGGATAACATGATATGTAATCACAAACTTCAACCTATGAAACTGAGACTGGAAAGCAAGCCTTCAGCAACCAGAATAAAAAGTCCCAGGTATATGTAATCTGCTTGCTAAAAGAGGTAATGGGGAAGACTGAAGAAGGTTGTCCTATGTTACTCAGACATAGCATCACCATAAAGAAAAGCATCAGTATCCTTTTGCTCATGCTGTTCTAGCATTTCCTCACACAATTCATCAGGCTCCTCACATACCAAGCTCTCTATTCCTCTGTGCTTGACTCACCTCCTTGCTCCAAATTTTAAAGCATTTATCTCTAAGGAACAGGAAAGATTTTTTTCAAGTAGCAGTACTATTGGCTTCTATTGCATTTTAGAAAAGCACTGACAGAGCTCCAAGTATCTTCCTGGAGGAACAAACCACTCTCATCCCCAGCTGCACAAAATGTAGCAAAATCATCGATCCTATAGCATCAAGGGCATCAAGTTAAAGTTGTGATACCGAGGCCACTGCATCTTCAGCACAGTATCCAGTATGAGTTACTTCTTTTTTTGCTGTACATGCTAAGAATGGGTAAATTCAGCAGACCATGATATGTTAACAAGAAACGTCGCAATTTTTCTGATACATGTCAGTGAGATGGTCACAGATACATATGCTGAGGCCAGACAAGAAAGAGGTCTTGTTCTCCAAACTCGACTACAGCTTTATGCAAGTTCTATGTAAAGACCCGCTTTTGTTTAGACAGCCATAACAAATGGTTACTAAAGAGTCAATTGCAATTTTGCAATAAGATTAATATAATTTATTGCTCCATCCTTTCCAGAAGATCCTTTCAAACTGAACATCTTTGTTTGGAAGGATTTAAGGACATTTTCTATTTTTTGCTTTTCCCAGTAGATCACATACACCACTATGAAATAAAAGAGGTAGAAGGGAAAGCAGAGTAATTTCTGCATCTACTTTGTAGAAAGCAAGAACAAATTCAGAAATTATTGTAAAATACCTACAGTGTTCCATTTACCTTCTCTGCTAAGTCGTTATTGGTAAAACTTAAAAACGCAATTTAAGAATATATATACATCAGTGCTGCATTTCAAAGACAATAAATTAAGTCTAGGATATATATATATTCACACACACCCCCCTTTAAATATTTATATACATGTATATGTATATATATACATATACACATACCATTTTTGTTTAGAGACATTTTTATTTTGAGAATTCTACACAGTAGAAGCCTCTCCAAAAAAGTCCATTGAAATGCTTCTTTATTAAAACAGCAGAAGTGAAACTTTAAAATATTTGAGAAAGCAGATACTGGTAGAAAACATCTGCCAATAGATGTAGGATGAAAAGCAAAATGAAATAAACAAAACCAAAACAACTTTAAGATGCTCTCAAACCAGCAGAAGCATAATTATAAAACCATATGATAGCAGCCAGGACACTTAGGATTTCTTCTAAAGACTGAGTATTTCAAACCACTTATATATTCCCCTCCCACTCTCCCAGCAGACTCACATTTCTATGCCCACTACTAGCAGAATCATGAAGTGGCGTATCATCATCCAAGCCCTGTGTGTTCACGTCAGCTCCCGCTGCTATCAGGACTTTAGCAACATCATAGTAACCAACATTACAAGCTTCGTGCAGTGGCGTCCAACCTGTAGTGAAGAGTGGGAAGTTCAAAAGGTCAAAGATTCTGTGCTACAGATCTCCACTGCCTCGAGACATTTCAAAATACACTCACACACAGTAACTGGCAAGAAGGTAATGCCATTCATCTGAGGAATACGTGCTTTATCAATTTTAAACCTCATGTGAAATTCCAAACTTTACTGTGATTACACTGAACATAGAAATGACTAATCAAATAGTAAAAGACAAAATCCGACACAAAATCATCAGGCTAAAAATGATAGAAATTCTTTGACTAGTGAGCATTTGAATGCAGTTTTGGGGACACAGAGATAACATTATTCTACATGGAAACAGTTTGAAAACCACACTATTGGAAAGCAGAAGGATGGCAAATTATCATAACCAGTGCTCCTTTACAGCCACTGAACATGCACCAGGAATCACTAATAACATTCAGCAGTTATTATTGTAGACAACAAGCTAGTCAGAAACACTGGCAGAGAATTTATTCCTGATATTTCCTAGAATATTAGTAACTTCTAGCAATTTTGATTTCCACATTGACAATCTGAAGTTCAGTGCTCATTTTTTGTAACAGAGCCTCAGTGGAAAACAATGATCAACCCACACACCCTATATTCCTTATCTCAATTTCTTCCCCTCAATTGATGCCTTCTACTGCATAGCTGCCCTGAACTTCTAGCCTGCTGCTGACGCCTTCTCAAAGCTCAATTCTGGGAAGGTGTTCAACTTTTCTTTCCAATATAACCAGTGCAAGTCAGGAAGAACACATTCACTTGAACTCTGCATCTAATCAGTAACAGTCTTGTACACCCATGATGAGGAGGTATAAGAAACATCTAACTTACCTAATCCCTCAGCAAGGTAATTTTTCACTTTTACCTTTCACTCAAGTTCTCACCTGCCACTCATCCGAATTAAAAAAAAAGGAAAAAGCCTCTACCTTATTCTAAAGCAAAACACTTCTTCCTGATCTTCGTATCTGGTATTTCCTCTCCAGTCATTACTTGGGTCATTCACTTTCAACACTGCCTGGCTACCACGTCCTTCTTTGCCTTTTCTTGTCATTTGTCCTTTTCTCAATCACTCACAATGATGACACTCTTCTGCTCTCACCCTCTGATCCCTGTGTTCTTTCCCCTTATTAAGTCTCTCTCTAATTCACTCTTCTCCGTATTTTACTGCTTTGCCTTTCTATCTATCACAGTGTCTGGCCTGCCAACTCTAGTCCTGGTTTGCTCTCAACATCTGTTTTCTTTACTCTTGTTCTCACACAGCAGTATCATTCTGGCAGGTATCCCATGAGCAGGGTTACTTCCTCCATTACTAATTCATTTTCTGCTCCTTTAGTTCTGCCAAATTCTTAGCTAAAAACTCTTAATTCTCTAAACTTCCCTGCATCCTGAATTCCTATTTTTTTCCACTCATGACTCATTGCTCAGATCCTCCCCCTCCTCTTGACCTCTTCCTCCACACAGGATTTTGAAGCTTAACCACCTCTGCTTCTCACTTTGGATTACCAATAGAAAAGTATCTCACTTGATCCCAAACACTTCCTTCAGAGTTCTGAATGAAGTCTCTAATGACTTGCTCCCAATTGATTCTTGCTCCTGTCACTAGATGGCTGAAAGCAGTATTGAGTGGCAAATGATTTAACAAAGCCTGTAAAAATAGTTAGGAACTTTTGTGCCACATCTGCTCAGTTTTCTGGTGGTGCCTGATTTAATCTGGAGCAAAAAGACCTTTAACTAGAGAAATACCAGAAATAAAATGTCTCAGTCTGTGTAAGCGTGCAATTCTTCAGCAATGAATGTCAGACATTGCAGCCTGACTTCTTTTGAGCCTGCTCATCAAAGTATCTCACTGTAGGCCAGCCTGAACAGGGCTTTGAGCAACCTGGTCTAGTGGGAGGTGTACTTGCCCAGGGCAGGGGGGCTGGAACTAGATGATCTTTAAGGTTGCTCCCAACCCTAAACATTCTATGACTCTATGATTCTCAGAACCAGCTCTCTGCCCTTCTCCTCATCCTTTCATCTGCCTTTAAAATGAATCAAGTATCTGTACCATGTCAGGCTGGGGTTAAATCACAAAGTTCCTTCCTAGCAGCTCAAAAAGGGATGTGCATTGTACTTGGGGCTAAAACAGGGTTTATAACACAGCCAGTGTTCTGGCTACGGCTGAACACTGCTTGTAGAGTGTCAAGGCTTTCTCCCTCCCTGTGCAAGAGGCTGGGAAGGGATGTAGCCAGGACAGCTGACCCAAACTGATCAAGGATATATTCTGTACTATATGATGTCATGCTTAGCAATAAAAGATTCAGGAAAGAAGGAAAGACGAATGTTCATAGTTATTGTGTTTGTCTTCACAATCAACCATTACACCTGCTGAGGCCCTGCTTCCCAGGAAGTGGCTGGATATTTGCCTGCTGACTGGAAGTAGTGAATGAATTCCTCTTTTTCCTTTACTGGCATGCGCAGCTTTTGCTTTTCTTATTAAAAGGCCTTTAACTCAAACCATGAGGCCTTTTTTCCATCGTATTTTCTCCCCTTGCCCTGTAGAGGATGGAAAGTAAGACAGCAGCTGGGTGGGCGTGTGGCAACCAGCCAAGGTTAACCCACCACAGTATCTCTTCTTGAAGTGTTTCTATGGCCCTGCCTTCTCCTGAACCTCCCCCTCCTTTTCTAAAATTGCTCATCAGCACATTCTTCTCATCTCCCCTCTCAATTTCTCTGAAGATCTCATAGGGTTCTACTTCAGCTTCCTTTCTTTTCTTCCTCCACATGCCAGTCCTGGGCAGCCTCATCTTCAAACACAAATTCAGCTACCCTCTGCAAGCCAAGAAATTACTGATCTGTTTATTACTTAAAATCCAGATTTTAGTCCATCTAGTTAATACCTTCTCTTGACATCAAGTCTGAGCTGACAACTAATTGTATCATCTAGGTCCTAATTTCTCTCACTGGAGCCTGTTCCTCAGCCCATGTCACTCATTCCCATTGAGAACATAATTCTCACTGTAACCATTCAAACCCATAAAATGAGCATCTTTAAGAGCAGGCTTTGCTGTAGGTCTAGTTAAAATACTCAGTCAAACTTTCATTGTATTTTTGCTTCTAAAAAAAAAAAAGCAATATGGCCCCTTCTTATATTTCCTTCCATACTTTCCCATGATCTGCTTCTACTGAGGATGAAAAAAGCCAGTGTTTAGAGCCAATGCTGAGAGGCAGAGCTGTTTCTTATGCTGTTTATATAATATCAATTTGGTATTTTTATTATTTTTTTAGCGTTATCCTTGCATTTAAGAGAGAAATGTGCTGAAAATCCTATCTTTTTATAGACGTTTCTTAGACCCCAACCCCACAACCTCCACACCCCACCAAACCTTTTATCCTGTAATTTAGCCTTACTTTCACACTGTTCCATCCTTCCTCATTACCCCAACCTCCTTCTATCCCTTAAATCTCTACCCAATACTCCAGCTCCTAAGTCTTAGACTCTTTTACACTAGCTGAAGAAAAACCATAAAGTACTTTGTATTATCTCAGTATGTAAATGCATTTCATTTGGTGCCTCGCCAATCAGCAACTGGCAACTACTGAAATCAAAACTGCAGGGTCTATCATCTTCTCTGAAAGCATTACTTCGGGCATCTTGTATTTACTCAACGTATTTTTTACTAAAACACATAGAAACTTATTTACTGTGAGCATATCAGAAACAAAATAGGCAAAAGTTTTCCAGCAGGTTCCAAAAACTTATTTAGAAGGTCTTACAGAAAAATAGACAGTAAAGAAAGATACAAATAAAGGACGCTAAAAATATGGTACAAGTTGCAACCCAGCTTAAAGTTCAGCAATCAGTGCTGAAATCACAGCAAACACTGACATATCAAAACTATCATTAATCTAGCAGAACTAAATGACAAGTGCAAGCTACACTACACTCACCTGCTTTGGTACACATCAGCTGTCCCAGTGAGAAGACAATATACATTACAATGCCATCTTCGCTGTTACTGAACTTCCCATCTCCTCACATAACCTGCAGTCCCATTACCAATTACTGACTGCCTGGTCACAGCTGAAACCTCCAGGTATTAATACACTGTTCTAATAATATACTAGGCTCTATAGTGTCCCAGTGCTACCACTGCTAACAGAAATAAAAAAAACCCTGATTTAAGAATTTCTAATACATTATATTTTTTCATTTGCATATAGCATGAACTGAAATTAAACCTCTGATAATGACTTCAGCATTAATTTTGATTTAGTACAGTTAAGAGAACACATACCAACTTACCTGCAAAATCTTTTACATTCACATTTGCACCTAAACTGATTAGCTCCTTAACCTGTTTAACATCCCCTCGAATTGCTGCCATATGTAGAGGAGTTTCCCCTCGTTCATTTCGCTTGTTAACTTTGTCTTTTTGTCTTGAAGAAGAGGCTGGAGTTTTCTTTTGTGTCGGTGCTGTTTGTAAGGGATGATTTAAGGTGGAATCTACAAAATAAGTTTTAAAACGGTCACTGGAAGTTATTTAACACTATTTTTACTTTAGCTCATTTTAACTCGTGTCCAAAGATGATAATAAATAACTAGTGAATAACTACATTTAAATAAAGGATATAATTGACACTTGACCTGTATTAACACAATGCCTATTCACAACATGCAAAAGCATGTTTTGCAGTATCTCACTATTTTTAGAGTAGGTTTCAAGGACAGATGAAGTCTATTCAGACTGCAAGGTTCACAAACTCTGGCATAAATTCTGCTGAAACAGACAAAGCATGACTGTGCAGATTAGTATCGACCTCTGCCTCTGCTTCTTCCAGCATAATTCCACCATATTTTTATGCAGTGGGATGCCAGTTTGAGGAATTACCATGTATTGTACCCTATGCACAAATGTTTTTGGCTGAAATGCACAGTTTCTGAAGGAAATGCAACCACTCAGTTTCAAATGCCAATTTTGTAAAAATGTTACACCTGTAGAACATACAAAAAAGTTTTTTTGAATACAGCTGGAACAAGGTCAATTTGAAGTTCTGAATTCAAACCAAGGTGTCTCCTCTCTCCCAGTAAATCTTAAGGAAACAATCTACTTTCCTTGCAAATGAAAGCCCTGCTCCAAATTGAGACAATAGTCAAAGTTCATTAAAAAAGAAACAAAACCAACACCCCCCAACAGACAACATTTCAGTTTTTAAGTAGTGTGTTATTTGAGAGGCAAAAGTAACTAAAGAAAGAAAAAGAGATTTCCAGGTTTTACAGCTATTATAGTGCAATTTTTTGCACATAAATATAGAAGGTCAAGACATTGTTATCAAATTGCTTGTGAATGCAAAGAAGTTTAACAGATTTATTAATAGTTTTTAAAAAATCAATAAAATTAAGGACTATTGAAAAACATCAGACTTCAGAATATTCTGACTGAGACAAAATTAAACAGGCAGGAGGAAGAAAGCTGTTAACTTCGCAAGCTCACCTGGACTGTTGTCTCTTGCTGTCATCTGCATGAGAAGTGCCATCTGTTTGCGCTCTGACAGAGGATAACCAAAAAGAATGCTAACCGGTGGTGGTTTCTTATTTCCAGCATCCTTCTTAATTTTCTTTTTCTCCGAACCTTCCTTCTCTGGAAATATTAACATTTAATAACTCAAACTGCTGTTCTATTAGAACATCTTTCTAGAAATAAAAACATTCTTTCAAGGTATGTGAACTAGTGATCAGTGACGAAAACCAGAAATTGCATCTCTAATTTAGTGCATTTGTATTAGTTTTGGTTACTTGTTCTAATCATATCAGGATAAGCTACTGAGTTGTACTTAAAGCTGTGAGTTTTACTAAACAATTCTGAAAGATGAAAAACCTGTTTCACATCAGGAAGACTGTCTATATCACAACTTTAATTTTCAGAGACTAAAGTCAGGCACTTGAAAAGACTCTGTAAGATCAGCTAGTCAATTTTCAGCCTTGAATACAGACCTGAGGCTTCTCTCAAAATTCTACTTCTCTCAAAACACCACGTTAAAAATTAGGAAAAGGCTTTTAAATACTGGTATTGTTAGCTAATTGGATGAAAGACTGTTTCTCTCAAACTCATCCTGTTACTTCACCTTAGAGCAATTCATTCCCCAAAATTAATCTCTTTCAAAATCATACAGCTGTTTTATATACAGAAGTTCTCTTTTTATCAATATTTACAGAAGTTACTTAATATTTCATGTTCAAGTTTTAAACCAGCAGCTGAAATTATGCATCTGCATAAACAGATCATTTCTAAAGCTATTCAGTACCTACAGACTCTCACAGATCTTCAGATTAGGTTAAATGTGCTCTTAATCAGATAATTTTTTAACACCTAATGATTTTCAAATCTATAATTTTATTTGTGCAATTTGGAAACTTTGGTCTATATCTGACATACTTTTCAAGCTCTCCCTCAATTTTTCTGCATAAAAGTCTTGTAAACCAAACACAGGCATTTAGGTTAAAGTACGATAGAAAACAACTGATTTGTTTCACGCAGACAGGGGCAGAATCCAGTCAGGTTGTCTATTTCCTGCTTTTTCTCCTCTGTGGCTGAGATCTAAAGATTACAGCACAGAATGTGTAATAGATGAAAGGCAGGCGTGGAGAAAAGCTGTTTGGACTGATTAACCAGATTTGGCCATACAAAACCAGTAGAATTTGGCTGGGAACTGGTTGAGGCGTCGTTAGGGATTGGTACTATTGGTTAAATAAGCCTGGTTGCCACACTGATCTTTTTTAGCTTTTTGAGTAATAAGTTGTGTCAACTTATTCTTACTGTGAGCAATTACCATCTGATGAGACACTGTTAAACTTCGTATTTTGGGCAATACTAAAAAGATTGTGGAAATCTTTATATTTTAATTTTTAAAAAATTGGGGATGGTACCAGGCTTTTTTCAGTGTTGCCCAGTGACCGGATGTGGAGCAATGGGCATAAACTAAGCACAGGAAGTTTCACCTCAACACGAGGAAGAACTTTACTATGTTGAGGGTGGCAGAGCAGTGGAACAAGCTGCCCAGGAGGGTCATGGGGTCTCCTTCTCTGGACACATTCCTGTGTAACCTGCTCTAGGTGGCCCAGCCTTGGCAGGGGGTTGGACTGGATGTTCTCCAGAGACCCCTTCCAACCATAACGGTTCTGTGATTTTGTGAACTGCAGTCAAGCTAAGTGAAAGGAGGGGGTGGGAATTCTGGTGTTATTACTTGTCCCCATGATTATATTGGTCTTCCCAGTTATGTTTTCTAAATGTCAACCTCAAACACCTGTACGATACAAGCTTTATTAAAAACACAAACCAAACCCCCAAGCCCCCATCATCTGCAAATGTAGAAATATTAGAAACAGAAGGCTGCACTGAAGCAAACTTCATGACTTTCTGCAGAGACACAAAAATTCATAAAAATTACAAACTAGAAGCCTAAGTCTCGTTGAGGTTCCTAACCATGCCATTCCACATTTCACTAAGCCCCGTCTACTTTTTATCATTTGATTTTCTTCATTTCTGCCTAAAGCCCTCTCTGTGGCCCTCCTCAGTTCACTCATTTCCTCTCATTTTCTGCCTTCCTAACCTTCTCTAAAACGCTAGGCTTTAGTAATGCAATGCTATTCAGGCACAGGAAGGCAAGTAAATAGTGTACACCTTGAATTTCATAATGACCAAAAAGGTACACATGATTTTACAGACTAAACAGTTACAAGCAAGGCTATTTTAAGAATGGAAAGCCACAGACCTACATACGTATTTAAAACGCCCCACCAATCTATCAGTCATATTTAAAAAAGAAACAAGATTCCTTTTACTAAAGCAATACATGAGATTTTTCCAAAGTGCAGGCATCCCATACTCATGAATATCTAAATGAAGGCTATTGCCCTATTGGTAGAATGTCTGCGTAGGAAATCTTAAAGAAAATCAACACTGAAATTGTACTTTCAAACTTTCGCTGTGAATATGTGATTACCTCTCCAAGGATAATGTATAGCATACTCTTCATTGACTAACTTCGTCCTTCCATCAAAGAATGCATTTCAGTTTGTCTGGCACGATCTGCTATTTCTTAGTTTAAGCTATTTACCGTTTTTGATTCTTTTCTTCAAAAACATATTCATTTTCATTCTGAATTACTCCTTGCAACTTTAGAGCAATACTCAGCTTGAGAAAATAATACATCTAAATAAATGAAATAAATGTTTTGATGATCTACCTTTTGCTTTTTTACTATACAGCATAGTTTTCCAGGTGTTTTTATCTGCTTGTTTTTGGTTTGGGTTTTTTCTTTTGTGTATGTGTGGGTTGTTCGTTTGGTTTTGTTGGTGGTGGTTTTTGTTCTTTTAATAGTCTTGTTATAAAAGCTTACTAAACAAATGAGCGCAGTTAACTCCCATCTCATGTTTAGTGTTGTCAAACACGAAGATGTTGTCAAACATGAAGATCCTCCCTACATATTCCAAAGCACTTCAGTGGTGAGCAAATTATTCTTCTATTACTCTTTATTGACACAGTGTTTGCAAGGCATTTCTAGAGCTTTCCAATTAAACTACCAAATGAGAATACAACTGCTCTCACCAAGTCACACTTTAAGTTTGTGCTTATGTGTCAAAAAAGACATAATTTTATTAAAATTTGTGAGACTCCATATGTGTTTTCAGTAAATCTGAACAGTTCAATGCACAAAATTAACATGATCAAGATTAAACCTAAAATATGAAGTACATCCTGTAAGAGGCTATTGCTTCCCCCTCTCAAGATCTGATGCATATGCTCTGGTTCTGAATGTACAAGATAAAACAACATAAGACAAAAGGGGTGTAAGGAAGCAAAAGTAAGGGAGTAGGGCATGTAGATTTTTTTTTTTTTAATACACCAATAAATAAATAAGATAGCAAAAATACTTTTTTTTTTTTTTTTTTTTTTTAATCCAAGGAAAACAACAATGCAAGTGCTGATGAGGAAACCACAAAAATCCACAGAAAAATTCTTCTGCATTCCTGGGAACCCCACAATGCTTGTTGCAGAGTATACTATACGGTTTGTTTTCATTCATTCATTCGACGAATATCATCACACAGTACACTGTATTTAGCAGGAGAAGCTGTTCCTGTTAAGAACATTCAGGAACTTTGTCTTCTTAGCAATTCTTTATCTTGAGGTAACAGCAAACTTTACACAGTTGTGTACTTGAAGTTTATACAACTTTTAGAGCAGTAACTTTCCTAACAGAGGAATAATATCAGTTTAAGAAATTAAGTAGAATTTAATTTATAAAATCGACAGTCAATTAGGCTTTTGTTTGTGGGGTTTGGTTTTTTTTTTTGGAGGTGGTCTTTTCTGTTTTGCATTTTGGTTTTTTTAATGATTTAGAACATTTTTTTTCAGTCTGTGGAATAGAAATTTCTTTTACATTCACTTCCTTGACACTTTTTGGTGCTCTTCAGTAGCTGGACACAGAATATCAGAGAACTTCTTATTAGTAAGCAATATAAAAATCAAAGCTCTTCAAGTGGCTTCATGTTCAATTATCTTTATTTAATAACCTTCATAATATGCAGCCAAATCTATCTAGGCAACATTCCTTTCAAGATTTTCCTTTTGCAACGTAAAATTTCCACCTAACACTCCATAAAAGGACTTAAAAATAGCCAAGTTATGTAAACCAGTGACTTAGGTGCATTTGAGCCCGTATTTGCAGAGGAGCTTCATGAAATTCACTCACACTCTAGTCCTAGATATTTCACTCTAGGACTAGAAACATCAGAATCACCAGCAATTATTTAAGACCTTATGCATGACAGATTATGTTCCAAGGCAACCAATTATGTATGCTGGGGGGTGGGGTATTTGTTTAATTTGTATACATTACAAATTTACGCATGCAATTTCTAAATGTTTTTTGAAAATAAATTACTAATTAATGCGATGTGTAGTTCTCAAAACTGTCAGCCCAAGCTAACAGAACATCACATTCAGTAAAACAACCACCTTAGCGGATAAAAGAAAGCAAAACAACCAAATTCAAACTTCAGGTCTCATGATAGTCTGGTTTAATATAGATCTTCTGCCAAAGAGCAAATTCTAAGGAATAACAGGATTAAGAAATAGGACCATGCAAAGCTAAAGTATTCACTCCTTGAAATAAATGCTGCTAAGGAAGTTACAGAATTGATACACAAGAGATTAATATGCTTATTACAACCGCAGAAGGCAGGTCAAGATGATCAGTTCTGCAGCTGATGAAGTCAAGACACAGTTATTGAGATCTGTGTGATTGTCATAATCTGACTGAAGTTATTTTAAAGAGAAACACAACACGACTGACTGCTGCTTCTGACCTATAGTGGAGGAGAAAGATTAGAACGTGATGGAAAAGACCTCTCAATATACTGTACACTGTAGAGATATCAATGTACTCTACTGTGATATCTAACCAAGTTTACTGCATATTTATTTAACCAAATCAACACATGCACACGCAAAACCACCTTCACTTTACTGCCTCTAGCTCAAACAATAAAAACTGGTAATAGTTGAACAATAAGTCCAAATCCAGGAAGGAGTAACATAGTGTGATCTTGTAAACAGCCCCTTTAACAGCCCCACTAACCTCTGTAACTATGGGAAGCATAAGTACAGAAATTGTGCTACTATAACATACACATGGAACATGAAGAGGACAGTTGTTTTGCTCTTCTATGCTAAAAGAAATATGACTGTGCCATGTGTGGTCTACTTTAAAGACAGAAATTGAAGGGGTCAGAAAACAAAACAGAGATGCGACTATAAACAGAAAATCTGGAGAACATAATTTCCATGGAAAGATGATAAATTAGCAGTCGGTGTAATTATAACTTTTGCTGTTCTTCCTGAATAATCAACTTTGTAACAAGACAATGAGGCAAAAAAAGCCTATACTTATCCTCACAATTAAAAGATTTTTCTGATCTTCAGTTATATTTATTATGCAAAAATTCAAATTTCTCCCTTCATACTAATAAGGTGGAGAAAAAGTTTCGCAAAAGCAGCACTTTCCTGTTGTTCTTATTCTGATAAAAACATCAGAGGTTATTTTAAAATAACTAATTAAATAAACTAGCAGAATTTAAATGATGTTATTTAAGTAGTCTAAATAAGTGATGGCTTTTTAATCAAATTCTTGTTTGGATTAGGAGACTTTGAATCAGAGAATTTATTAAAAAAGGTGTGAAAAATGTTTCTCCTTCCACCCTCCATTCTACCAATCTTCACTAAAGCTTCCACGTAGAATCCTTTATGAGATTAACTTAAATAAGGGTTAAAGCTATACTGCCAAATTCGTAATATAAATAAATTTGACTGCAGTATGTATGTATCTTATTAGCTTTTCCTGGTTGCTCTGATAAAAGAATGGGGAAGTCATAACTGAGCCCTCAGTTTAGGAAGCTGTCCAAACCAAGACTGTAACGCGCACACCCCTGCACAACAGAAGAAACTGAAAATAGAATGCTATTGCTTTAAAAAAGGCATGTAGTGCCATTTTATTGTCCTGCTGGCCTCTCCAGAGGGCCACAGCTCTTCTGTTACATCTTTCAGCCCCGTGCACACATCTCAGCTACTGCACGCATTTCAGATGGCACTGCATAAGTCCATTCAGGCAACTGTGCTCAATCCTACTCAGTATGAAATTATTAAGAAAGTAACCTAAAGGCTAAATATGAAAATTTAATACTAATTTATAGCAGCACTTTCTTAGGTAAAAAACCTGAATTAAATATAAATTTAGATAAACTGGAGGATTATAAGTGTTCTGGACTCTTACAAATGCCATGTGTTTTCAGTCTCACCAAAACTGACTGGGTGCAAAATGTACTTTATGTACAGTTTTGTAGGAATCAATTTTAATAAAATATTTCCCAATTAAGTTAATATTCAGCTGTCTGTGTTCACTATCACTTACAGTTTCTAGACAACACCTAAACAAAAGCCCCACTCACCACAAAAAGCAGAAAGAGGTGTAACTGCAGGGGGCAATTTGCAGAAAAAAATAAAGCAAGAATGACAAAATCTTAGTTTATGAATGAATACTCTGAAGACAGAGCCAAGACAGCTCTAATGATGTAAAGCTCTAAAAATTATGTATTGCAATTTTTTGACTGATTCACCTGCTAAACAGGATGAAGCCCAGTCATCATGGGGTTTCTATAATCAGGTAGCAACCGTATCATAGTATCGTGGAGATTAACAATTTACTAAATGAATCTATTAATTAAATGAATTTTTAAATGCTGCAGTGACTTCTTATGGCATTTCTTGATTTCTCTTCTCTAGGGCACATTTTTAGTAGTCTCCTAAATCTTTAACAGCACTTGAAAATCAAATTCAGCGGCCTTATCTGTCACAGAGAAACTGTTTAGCAAAGTAAGAACATTTTGCTGCTCTGAACTCTGAAAAAAAAACCCCTATACTAGGAGAATACTAAAAAAAAACCCCAAACTATTGGGAAGCGATACAAAACATCCTGGAACTGTAATGGACAGTGGAATGTATGAGGTAGCACCACATATTCTTTCAGAATCCTTTCAGTTATGAATTGTATACACACCCTCTGACCACTTACCTAGAATACCACTACAGATTTGCACAAAGTATCAGAAAAAAGAAGAGATTAGTATTTTATTTTTTTAACACTAGCACTAGTAGCTGATAAGAAACTTTTCACCACCTCTTCTTTTTCCTCTTTGACTCTGGTTACACTCTCATATCCAAAAGCTTACATTCTTCCTTCTCAAATAACATTTGACATCGTCTGTACATAGTAGTTAGCAGGGAACTCTGCTTTCAGAGCTAACATCTTAGTCCAGTGACAGCAAACCTTTTCACTGCATAATGCCAAGTTTGTGTCAGAAACAGCACTTCAGGGATCACTGATGTCAGTCCTGATCCATGTCAGTGACAAACTTGCCACCAGTGTAAACAGCTAATTCCCACTGGTCTAATCTACTTAGTGAGGAACAGAATCAGCATTACAGAGAACTGTATTTTTTCATCCTGGTAAGGCTCCTGCCTCTAAAAAGTTTCTGGAAAGGTTGTGTACCAAGTTCCTCATCTGTGAAAGGAGGTAATTGTTCTTACCTCCTTACCTCAGCAGTAAAGAAATGGACGACAAACTATGATGCTTGCTACACAGTAGCTAAAACTATGTGCCTTCTATTGTTATATTAAGGACCTCTTGCACCTATTTGAACTGTTTATTTCATCTCCCTGCTACAACTTGTAAGAAAAAGATTTTGTAGTGTGCCCACAGTCTTTTTGTGCATTCTAAGCTCCTAGAATAACATCTTGTTTATGGCAACTGTGACAACAGAAGCTACAACAAAGGAAAAACAAAGAAGTACCTTACCTTACAAGATGCTGCGACAATGAATTATTTAATACTGATGGGTGTGGGGAGAGATGACGAAAGATTTCCAACACAGAAAACATTAGATAAGTGCTAAATATTGCTTCTAAATATATTCCATTGTGAAAAATAGGTAGGGTCTAGCACCAAACAATATATTTAATAAAGTGGATGCTGGAAGCATATTTCTAATTTATACATGGCCTTTTAAGAATCAAGTAGTATCATAAACAGTGTTAAGACTCCAGAATTCTGTAAAACCACTGAAAACAGAGATCTAAAGCCAAAAGTATTGTTTGATAATGTGACTATTTTCAAATGTTAACTTCTTGCCATATTCTCTTTACAGTAACAAAAATTTGTATGCAATATCCAGAAACCAAATCTGCATTAAAGCAGTCCTGGCCAAAAATTAAATAAGTACTGAAGATATATAGTTATACCTTGCATTTAAATCTAAGCATATTCAAGGAATTACCTGTTTATGAAAATATTCAAGTTTACAATGAGCACTGTGTAAGAAACCATAGCTCGGAGCCTCTGAGAAATTTGAGAACATGCTTTCTGGTGGCCTTTTAGAGGGCACAGATCCTGTTTTGCCACCGGCAGAACTATTAATGAACTAGGACACAGAAAACTGATTACCTAGATTCAGAGGTACTCTTGGAATACACCCAGATCCCTGCATCTTGATTTGAAAAGAGCCAAGAATAGCATTTTGAAGTCATGAAATAAGTTCCAAAAGAATACACTTAAGTTAGGAAGAACTACCAGCCTGTGCAGAAAAGGTATCTTGAACAGATCATAGGAGCTGAGACTGAAAAAAAAGTTCACTCTCCATGGATAGTTCAGTTAGTTCCATAACCTCAGCATCCTTTTCTATGGAGGACAGTACATCTACCAATCTCTCCAACTCTCCCTCCACATAAAAGGCTAAGGAAGGCTGACAGCTGTCTCAAATCAAGACAATTTACGTGTCTTTTACTTGTTTAAACAAACGGACCTCTACAGATGACAGTGAAAAGAATCATTTATTACTAAAACAGAAGCAAAAGAATGAGGTTAGGAAACAACTGGAAAATGCAGATATCTATGCTGGCATGCTAGCTCTTGCTAATGATAGGATGAAAGCCTATCAGACTGGGATGCAACAATCAGAAGTAAGCAAGCAACTTTTATACTTCATATCCTTTTCTATAGGCAAAAATAATCAATATAAAAACATAATATACAATTAATTAAATTAGGATGTATTTTAGCAACAAATAATTAGTTAAGGAAATAAAAAGGTTCTACCTGTGTCTGAATTGCGATCTTCATTTCTGGATGGACTAACAGTAAAAGGAAGTTTACGTTTCATGGAAGACTTTTCTTTCATCTCCTTCCTCACATCACTCCTATGCACTTTTGGAGTTTTGCTGTAGGATGCAATCTTGTCCTTGCTCTAATATAAATAAAAAGTATACTAAGTAATTTTTGCATAAAGCAGAATAGTTTTACAACGTATACAGACTGAAAAGACTGCTATGTGAGAATGTATGTGCATGTGTGTAAGTATGCATATAACAGTTTACTGAAAAACTTTTAAGGCAACCTTACTAAAAATAATAAATGGCATTACTTTAT
This sequence comes from Psilopsiagon aymara, assembly GCA_024733675.1. Classification (NCBI taxonomy): domain Eukaryota; kingdom Metazoa; phylum Chordata; class Aves; order Psittaciformes; family Psittacidae; genus Psilopsiagon; species Psilopsiagon aymara. The sequence goes on from JANRGW010031067.1 coordinate 42,322, forward strand.
TTTTAAAATGAGCACCTTCTGTGTTATTTCTACATCCAGATATATCACTGTAGAACTGCTGTTCCCTATTAGAGCCTTGATTAATAAGCAAAGGAACAACACAAACTGGACAAGAATTTACTAAGCCTTAACAACCATTCCAATTTCCTTCCCTGACCAAAACAAAAAAATCCCATTAAAAGCCCACGCTGCAATTACTGTGAATAGTAACACAGCAACTCCCCCCAAACCCCACTCTAACAACCCTCCCCTGCCTCCACCTCCACCCCCACCCTGTAATCCATCTAGACAGAACTCTCTATTTCAACAATTGCGTATTTTTGGTTTTCTAAAGCAAAAATTTATTAAGAACTTAGAATATCTATGAAGAAACTAAAAGCTATTTGTTATTCTTAGTTGCATAAACCTGGGATTTATGGCTTATAAAACATATTTCAAGATAAACATATAAAAATCTGGATGGGCACAATATTTACTTATGTTTACTTTAATAATATGGGAGGTCAAAGTACACAAAAGATGCCAGATTAGTGAGAAGACTGCTTGAAAGAACCGTCTGCAAACCCCAACATTTTAGCCTACCAACCAAGGTGCGATGTAGAGACATAACATTTTCGGTTCATTACATGCTCCAGAAGAACATTATCCAGCTATGTCAGCTACCACAACTTTGTATCAATCTTAACAGATGATTGGATGAAACCATTAACAGATTAGGGACTGTAGTGATAAGACAAGGGTAATGGGTTCAAACTTAAACAGGGGAAGTTTAGATTGGATATGAGAAAGAAGTTCTTTACTGTAAGGGTGGTGAGGCACTGGAATGGGTTGCCCA
>JANRGW010031070.1:0-17248 GCA_024733675.1 Psilopsiagon aymara
GGTTGCCCAGGGAAGTTGTGAATGCTCCATTGCTGGTGGTGTTCAAGGCCAGGTTGGACATAGCCTTGGGTGGCATGTTTTAGTGGGAGGTGTCCCTGCCCATGGCAACCCTAACTATTCTATGATTCTATGTGGTTGTAATATGAACATGATTTTCAAGTGTGCAGACTATAAGATGCCTAGTTTCTACTTCTGAACACACTAATTGTAACTCTAGTAATCAGTTTTATCTCTTTACTGTAACTGAGTGAACACTAGATTGTGTTTTAGTTTACTTCTAGTTATTCTGTCAAATCATACTGTGTTTTTTGTGTACTCTTGCTAATAATTGGGTTAATACATTTTATTGACTTTTTTCTTAAGCTTTCCCATATCTACCGATTTTGCATAGACACTAATTAGCTGGGGAACCTAAAACAGGATATTGCTAAGAAATCACTTGGCCCCTGACTATTTACAAAAAAACAAGGGCATGGAGAGTTACCTGAATGTAGAACTTTAGAGGTCATTCCAATAACAATGGCATAGTAATAATTTCTTTCTTAGGCTCTGGGTACTGTAAAAACTCTAGGATCCTATCACTTGAATCTGGTAAAGCTGATTACCTAGTATTACATATCTGCAAAGTTCTGCAGTTTATCGAAATCTTCTTTTTGTTGTGCTTGAAAATTGTGTATTTCAAATGTGATTAGATTGATCCCATTAACCTTGCAGTGTCATTCGTCAGCTTTTCTTATTTGCTCCTGGAGTTCTCATTTTTTAATGGAAATCGCTTGGTGAAATTAGCACTGGATAAAGCATTTTTTCTGTATTGTTTTTATTAATGTTGTTGTCTTAATCACAGGAAAATGTTTTGTATGGTTTTATGTCCCCTACTTGATTGTTTTTATTGAAGTTGTCCTTGCAGAATGAACTGACATCCAATAAATAGGCCCAGATGTAGCAACAAAAATTAATACCAAATGTGACTTTTGGAGTGCATGAGACTGGCCTGGACTAAATGCAGTGTAATCATTGTTGTCTTAAAGGAGGTTTCTTTATGAACATTTTTATAGAAACTCTAGGTTTGGAGTACTTATACTATGATGAGTTCCTAGAGCATTCACACATAAGATATTTAATGATGGATAATATTTGTCTGAGGTGGAAAGCAGTACTTGTATAGTTTTACTTCATTTTCCAAGTCTGTATATTCTGAAAATCTAGAAAGGACAAGATGTCGCCATGGTTAACTGATGCTGGATTTCATAGCATATTGTGCTGCTATTGTTGAAGTAAACTACAAATCAGAAGTGATACAAGTGTCATATGCTGGACCTATGGCAATCATATCAAATGATTCCTCCAGTTACTTTATTTGTATTTATAGTGAGAAACTCTGTAAGTTTCTGTCTTGGTCACTATATCTAACTTTAATCTATGCTAAATTATACTTCTCAATAAAAGGCTCAGCAGTGATTACAAGAAAGTTGAAATTCTATAAAAGCTATTTTACCACAGTGTAATAGGTACTGCATGTGACTTATTGTCATTGAACTGTTTGAGTTCAGATAATAATGTTACAGTGCTGTTTCTAATCTGGGTTATGTGTTTTATTGTTAGTTGTTGGTTTTTCAAACCCAGCTGTAAATGTATTGTTACAATGATGGCACCCATAAGTATTATATGTTTTCCACAATATCTGGTTATAACGCAGGGTGATAGGTTTTTAAAAGAAACCTGAGGCTGAAAGTTTTTTGCACAATAGATGATCTACACTACTGTTGTGTTGAGCTACAGAACATGCAGGGTTTGCCCCTGCATGAACAAATGAACGTCAAATCTGTGGAGTTCATATCACTACTGCTACTAGTGTGCAAGCAGTGCGATGAATCCAAATGCTTGAAAATGTAATATTGTCCTAGAATACGTGAATCACTAGCTGAATCAGAGTCAAGTTGGTAGTCATACACAAAGAGAAAAAAAAATGCTGTTTAGGGATAGGACTCTTGACAGTCTCTAACAAATTTTGTCAATAAGTTTACTTAAATAACTTTTGCTAAACTTTTGAAATTATGGTTTTGGCACAGTTTTGTGATTACATTCAAGTGAGAAGCTGGAATGGTTAAGTAGTTCTGATTGCAGCTAAAAATCTCATTGTGTCATAATTGAAATAGAAGTCTATTTTGCTTATTCTATAAAAAAGAATGCGATTAAAGGAATGTGCATAAAATACAATGGGTATGAAGAATATAATTTGTCTAAGATGCAAGAGTAAGGGAGTAAGGACTGTATTTTGTGCACTTATCCATAAAGTAGTCCTTAATACTCTTCCAGGTCTTTGCGTGGCTTTAAGTGAACCAGGATAATAATTCATTTTTGGCTTCAGCTGAGTTATTTGACAAATTCAACTCACTACTTTTTGTAAATGCTACTTTTGAAGGGTTAAACTGTACCTGGGGAGAAAACCTCATGTTTTGGGTTGGACCTCAGTGATCTGGGGACATGCTGTTGTGACATGAATAGAGTAAAATTTCTCTTCAAAGCATATTCTCTTGGGCACATTAGGAATCAATAAAATACAACTTCAGTAAATAGGCTTCAAAACCAAAACTGTTTTGCAATTATGATTAGCAATTCAAGTATAATTTACAAAGCGTTATACCAAGAGGTAAAGGTTTTACTTTGTATTTTATAGTTGAGACTAACACGTCATTGTTAATGCTGCATAATAAGATCCTGGCAGAAAATGAAATGAAAAAGCTGAGCTGAATTTTTTACATTTGTGTTCTGGCATTCATTTTTGAAAAAGTGCTGTTTCATTCTGGATATACTGTTCTTAGCTGATCTTAAGTGAGTACCACAATCAGATGAGACTTTCTACCAACAGAAAATAAAATTACAACCAGGAATTTTAGGACTGGCAAAACTCCAAAGGTATCAAATTTCCATGTTAAAAAAAAGTCAAATAAAAAAACCCAAAGCCTAACAATCCCCTGCCAAAATCATTTTCAAAGCAGAAAATGTTGTCTGTGCTATCTGTGGTAAAAAAACAAAACCAAAAACCAAAACAAAACAAAACACAAAATCCTGTGCTTTTAATTATCTTAATCTATAAATCTTCCAACGATGTTCTGCATTGAAACAGCACATAATATGTAACTTTGCATGATGTTTGAATTATCACCTTTTAAAAGAGCAGTACATTTCTTGGAACTGGAAGGGGTTTTTGATTTTTGCAAATTCCATTGGATGTCTTATCAGTCCAGATTTCATTTTTGCTACATTACAGTTGTGCTGTATCTTGAACGGTTTCATCATAATTTTTTTTTTTCTCAGTGGAAACATTAAGTTTGTCTTAATTGCAGAATTAGCATATTTTCGCTTTAGTAAAGTTGCCTGTCATAACAATTTGAGCCTTAGGATAAAAATATCTACATAATAGAGGACATTTACTGTAGAAAAGCAATGCCAGACTATCAGTGTATCAACAAATTATACTGAAACTAATTCAGCTATAAGTGATGTGGTGACTACCAATGGAATTGAGTAGTTGACCAAGAGAAAATTACTAATGATGGAAACATGAAATGGGGAAGTGTTTTAACATTTAACTTGTAATGCCCATTTCTACAGACTCACGGGAGAGAACCAGAAATAGAATAAATGTAGATTTAACTTAAGAAATAATTACATGATCTAAAAATATGTTAAGTAATTCAATGGATATCATTAAACTGAAGAGGTTGGAAAATATCCCAGTTTATTTCAGAATGACTGAAGTCCAGATATTCAGCAAAGAAATCCAGTATCCAAATTATACTTCTTAATGAAATGACTGAATTTATTTGAAGATTTGATCAAAATTAGAAAATGAAATAATGGTTTTGATCTTCAGATGATCAATGCACAGTATTGTTTACTGGTCAGAATAAAGACCACTTGAAAATTGAGATCTGATCTCTGATTTTAATTCATAGTATTTTTGTAGGCAAATCTCTTAAGTTTTAGTTCTGTTTTGAAGGGTGACCACACATGCATGACACATTTTTATTCAGGTGATTGTATATAGCCAATCATATTTTCACAGAAGATGTCTCTGACTCAAAATATCTAAGAACTCACTTGTATTCTGTGCTTTCTCATTAATCATAGAATCATAGAATAGTTGGGGTTGGAAAGGACCTTAAGATCATCTAGTTCTATCCCCCCTGCCATGGGCAGGGACACCTCACACTAAACCATGCCTCCGAAGGCTCTGTCCAGCCTGGCTTTGAACACCGCCAGGGATGGAGCATTCACAAGTTCCCTGGGCAACACATTCCAGTGCCTCATCACCCTTACAGTAAAGAACTTCTTCCTTATATTCAATGTAAACTTAGAATCATAGAACCATAGAATAGTTAGGGCTGGAAAGGACCCCGAGATCATCACTTACTCTACTGAGAGCTTAATGAAGGGCTTAAAGGTTTCCAAAGATATCCATAGGACCTTATACTGAAAACAATGTTTCTTCCATCTCCTAACTAGCTTTTATCTGTGAAACCTAACGTGCAAGAACAATTTTAAAACCTCCATCCATAGTGGTTTGACTTGCTTTTGTTAGGTATATTTTAATCTACAGTTGGTTACTAAAATTCACTGGTGCTGTGAATGTCAGAGATCCTGCTGTCTAACTGCCCAGTCCTTTCATAGAAATGATAAAATTTAGTGAAAAAATAATATACACATTATGTACATGAATTTCACGCAGATACCTACCTAAAGGATGCATGTTTCAGTCTGTTTTGAAGAAAAGCAGTGGCAGTATGATAGAGCATTCCACATTACTGCTATATTCACTTGTATATTTTGGCAATATTGCTGGAATTTATTCTAACTTTTGTAGTAATTTTTCATAATGTGTGGTAAGAGTGTTTTGCCAGGGATGCAAGCAGGGGAGGGGAGAAGGGACAGTCTGATTGTCAAAATCACTGAAAGAGCAGCTGCTATTTAGTAACTAAAAGTAGCTGTAGCTGCCTGTCTGAGCTGCAGATGTGTCAAGTTTGCAGCTGTTGCTCCCATAAGCTTTAATGTATTTTATTTCTTTGCCCATTCAATCTGAATTAAAAGCATAATCATACCCAAGTTAAGGATTTTGATGTTTTGCTGTAATTCAAGATGGGTACTGTACTGAAATGTACCAATTTTAAAATGGTTTGTACTCTCGTTTAAAATGGTTTATCTTTAGTCTTTCAAGTTATATGTTATAGCATCTATGTCTTACATAGATGACATCTATGACTATTTGCTTTAGAAATGTTTCCATCCACCCATTTGACATCAGATTAGGTATTAAAATCCAGAGGCTTCCAAGTTTTGGCTTTTCAAATCTTGTAAGTAATCCAGAGGGTGAAATTATAGAAGGGGATGATTAATTATCTTTTCCTCCTCTTCAGATCTTCAGAATCTTTTCAGATCACTTGATTATGGTTGATAAATACAGTTGCTGGAGATGAACTGTAATAAGCACACAAAAAATCTAATGCACAGAATTCCTGAAGATAGAAAGAACACACACAGCGAAATATGGACTTGTATCAAAAAAACATAAGAACTCTTGTTACTGTCTCAACTTTAACTGCTGTCCTCATGTCATTAACAGCTAAATCTGTCATTTGGCAAAGCATGCCTGTGTGTTTATGTAATCATTGAAATGCAAAGTTGTGATTCAGTGATTATACAAATAAACTGAAACTTGTACTGCTTCTTTATCACTAGAATTTCAGTTTCACCTAGTGTACAGACTTTATACATTTTAATGCAGGCAGACAAGTGTTGTTTCTTCTTGACACGTAGTTCATCATCTGCTCTGGCTTTGACCATAATGAAGTCTCCCATCATAAAGCAGTGTGAGAGCAGCATAAATATAATGTAATAACAGCATGATTTAACAGCATGAATCAGCAGTGGACTATTGTGGCTTTCCAAATCTGTACTGCAACTTCGCTATCTCAACAGAATGTCAGAAAGTAAATGAGGTAGCATTAGGGTTGGAGTGGTTCCAGCTGTCATAAGTAGACTGACTTCGTGCTTCGCTGAGGCTGCAAGGATGCTATTTCAGGCTTCAGTCCTATTTCAGCCTTGCTGAACATGTTATCGTTTCCCTTGTGGCAACACGGCCACTCACCAATAAGTGATACAGTGTAGGTCATGAATGTGAAACTGTAATGAAAAAATGTGACATTTTATTACCTTTATTTATGTTTTCTTTATTTTTCAGAAAGGAATCTGCTCCAGTTAAAATTATTTTGGATATTTTTAGCTGTTTGGATAGTCTTAGGTATTTATTTTTGCTTCCATGAAGATTTTAAATACTGAATTACTTTTTGTTAATGGATCTACCGCTTAAAGCTTATCAGAACTCTTCTTAGTGATGGGTTTATTATCTTCATGCATAGACATCATTGTATCCTTGAGAATGCTCTCCAAAGGCTTTTCCTTATTTTCAGGAAGACTGCAAATAGGGAAGCTCTGAGGTATCAGAGAATAATACTGTAAAGACATTGTAGTTTTCTTGTGACCATGGTGTGTCCAGCTAATAGTAATAATAATTAATATTGTCTGCAGAAATAGCTTTGTCTTTATTTTCCTTTATGCATTTTAATGGCAAGATTATAACATATAAGCTCTTCCTGTATCTGTGACAATTTTTGTTTATCTCAGAAGACTCTGTGAGAAGAAAGTAATATTGTTATGTTAAAGATAACAAAGATATTTTAATTATAAGTATTAAATTCTATCGGCTTAAGACAATATTTTTCTCATAATTATTATCTAGTTACAGATCCAATTCTCTTACTATCAAAGAAGAACATATGAAAAATTTTTTCCCCCAGTGTCATTCCTAACAGCTTCATTTCTATCTTTATTCCTGAAAAGTAAACCTGCATTAAGTAACAGACAAGACAATGAAACTTGATTTCATTCTTTGGTGATATATATTTGGTTGATGGATGCTATTTTTCAAAAGCAAATAGACAAAGAATATATTACAGGGATCATACTAACACATACTATGGCATCCTACAAGGAGGACTAAAAAGATGTTTTTAATTAATCATGTTCAGGAGGCAATTTGTCCAATGAACTGCTGTGGGAGTCAGTAATTTGCATGATGCTAGTCAGCATTTCCACTAATAAAACAGCAGATAATAATGATGTGTGGATGATACAGATTTACCATTCTGGCAAAGTGAGAAGAACACAGCAGTTACATAAACCAGTCTTGAAATCTTGAATCACTCTTTTACTTGACCTCTTCAGGCAAGCTGTATGTTGATACAGTCAAATGAAAAATATTTGCAAATACAGGATAAGTAGAATAGGTCATGTCTCTGCAGTGAGAGACTGTAGCCTGGGATGCATGGCTTCTGAAGAGATCCTAGGGGGAATTGCTAACAGCTCTGTCAGTGTGAGCTAACAGAATGATGCTGTGGCACTTGGGAGTAATTATATCCTTAAATCAGTGAACGTAACGACTTGTTTTGCCTTTTGGGGCGGGTGGTGGTGTGGTGTGTGCGTTTGGTAATACTGCATCCAGTTCTGATGTCTAAAGTCAAAGACATAGTGAGGGCTTAGAGAGGATGGCTGAAGTGATCAAAATGTTTAATTTGTCAAAAGAAAACCAATAGGTGTATTGATTAATATATGAGACTATGGCAGTTACCATTGCTAAAACATGTATAATGTTTTTTGCCTTCACACAATTACCTCTTAACCATTTTGATATCTAGTAATTTTTATTTGTATTTTCTAAGAAGCACACAGTGTTAGAACCACATTGCCAATATAAAATAGAAATTTAAAATTGTGGATCTCTGTAAAGCCCAGTTGTGGAGAAAAAGCACTGTTTTGTTTAAAAAGGCTTCAGTAGTTGTTGAGTGATCAATGCTTTTTTTCATCATTATTTTTTAAGTGATTATCACCATGTACAATAAAATAATGAAATTCTAGAAACACATTAATTCTGTTTTGCCAGTAAGTTGTGTCCTTCCTTATCTTGAAAGTCTGACGTTACAGGAAATATATCTGTGTTTTCTGCTCAGAGCTTTGCAACTCTAAGAATGCTGAGACCAAACTCCATACCGGTCCACCAATGCATTTCGCATGCTATGAGGAACACCTTGTAAAATTGGGGTTCCCTCTCATCTGCATGCTTTGTCAAGAGTTGTGCTTGGTCTGACTCCTGCTAAAGAAAGGGAAGGATGTGATGCAGATTGTGTATAATCTGGAGAGATTTCTTGTAAGCCTTGCTTTATGACTTGTATTTTACAGAGATGCTGTTACTATCCAAGTTTTAAATCAAATCTTCCAGACAATGAAAATCTGATTTTATTGCCCTGTAAGCTTCCAGAGAAGCACTTTCTGATGACTGTAAGGTATTTTTCTCTCATCAACCAGTGTTTGTATTTGTTTTCAGTAAATACCACAAAAGCAATCTCTGCATTTTCTTCATTTCAATGTAAAAAGGATTTTCTTACGCAAAGAAAAAACCTCTTGTACTTCCTGAGTAATTTAAGTGACCTGCTAAACTAAATGCACTGGCAGGGCTTCCATTCAGTTAGTAATTCACAGCTGTCACTGGAGATGTCTTTCTACAAAGAAAACTGTTTTCTATCCATGTTTATTTCTTCAGCAGAAACTGCTGCATAATAATGTCAATCATTGGCCTTATCAGTGTATAACCCTGGAGAAGACTAAAATCGCAGGCACCTGTACACTGACTACCAGACACAATCAGAACTACCAATAAGAGAACAAATTGACATTAAAAGCTTTTGGAGTATGAGCTGAATAATAGGATGAGGTGACATGCCTTTCTTTGAGACAAGCAGGTGGAGGAGGATTAATTTTCTTTCTTCCATTTCTGTTCTCTTCTGTGGTTTCCTAAATGCTGGTGTGTGTAGATTTTGCTGTATTACAACAGAATTGTCTCATTGCAACTACAAGGCAGTAAGAATAACAAGAATTAAAATGCCTATTTTTTGTCATCTACTTGTAAATAAATGTGATTTAAAATTCTTCCAGAAATACCATTACAGCAGATTTACTACTGCCATTGTACTCCTACTTAGCCCTTTCAGCTGCCATCAAGAGCCAGATCTTTACACATGACAATTCATTTGCTCTCTGTAGTTTTTTTTTACATTAGGCATCCCTTTGCAAATATAGTAAAAGCTCCCATTTATCCTGGTCTAATTCATTTTCTACACAATAGCATTTGCGTGCTGTTAGCTGAGTGAATAGCAATGGTTGCATCCACTCCTCAGGAACTGATTCACTAAAGCTTTGTGTTAAATTTTTTTTTCATCACAGTTCTTAGACATGTGCTTAGTTTCAGGTGCTGATCTGCATGCAACAGGTTAAATAGGGACAGCTGAAATCCTTAATAGCTGTTGTTCTCTACCACATCCTCTCTTAAAGATTGCTGCCCCCGAGAAAACATGACAGAACGTAGCAGGGAGCTGCCTCTGAATTGCCAGCTCTCAGGCAAGCCTATTAAAGTGAACTGAAATTGCCACCAGGAATATATCTCTGAAAGTTATATTTCATGTAGCTGAAGTCTTTATTCTCTTCTGTGAGAAAAGGCTGCATCTTCCAAGCTGTGCTATAGTTTCCTCTCTTGGAGGTTACTGTGATAAATACAGGAATTCCTGCCTGCTAAAGAACAGATGAGAAATGTAGTCACTGTGGGTAAATCAGCCCATCAGACACTTAGATTATATCATATAATGCACCACTGAAGTATTTTTCCATTAGAACTGTTATTACAGTTTTGGCCAAACCCTTAAACGCCTTTTGGTCATATTCATTTATTTAAACAAAATGGCATTTTATTCACAAGGTATGGTCTTCTAGAAGAAAGAATTTTGTCAAAGGCCAGATCTTCAAAGAAAATAAATTTAAGAATAATGTTTTCCTTAAAACACACTCAGCTTATGTGTGGTTTTGAGTCTTAAGATGAGCACTTCAGACAGAGTTTTCAAAGCTTTTTTCTGACTCTCTGAAGACACAAGGCCTCAAATCTTTTCCTAAAGTAATTTAAAGTTTTACAAAACCACAGAGGTGTGAGAACCTTATGCTTGGGAGAAACATTGCAAAATATTATTAATACTTAGTGTATGTAATACTAGCATCTGTAACATGCTAGAATAGCAGTTATGAAAACAGTATTTCTCCATATTGATTTTCCATGCTTTTAGTAAGATATGTCCTTACGTAGTGGAAAATTAAGGATTTTGACATGCTTGATCTGGAGCTGCTTTGCAGTTGTCGGAGTGCTCCTCTGCCAACTGCTCTGTTAGTATCAGTACTGTGACAGTGGCCGCTGCTTTTAATGTGCAGATTTTTGTGAGGTTTTTAGAGTATAAACTTATTTCCTTAGATGTATGAACTAGGATTATCAGGAGAAGGTACTCATGGCCTAAGCACTTTCAGGACTTGAATCTTGGAAATCTTAAAAATCAGCAGTCAGAAAGGATTAACCCAGCCCATTGTCACCCACTGTACTGAAAGACATTCAGTTCTTCTCTCGTGTTTGTGTCTGGAAGCTGGTCTTTGCTAGATAAGCAAAGAATAAATCCTGAATTTGGCTGCTGGTTTGCAAGCTCGTGTTTTCTGTGAAAGTTGAGGCATTCATCATCTTATATAAAATTTTTATCTCAAATTCTGGCTGGCCAAACCTGAAGTTGTAGATTTCTATTTTTATCAGTATAATGATATGTAAGAAAGGCAGTTAAATACTATATAAATAAAATGTTAGTATTTTAATTGTCTTAAAATACTGGGGCCTTAGGCATTTGTATGTACCTTAAGACTTCCATGCTCCATTTAGAATTGTTGTATTTCCATGGTCCCTGTGGTATATTCTTTGTGTATTTGCTTTTGAAAAATTGCACCTCTGGGACTTGCATGAGAATTCTGTTTGGGTTTTATGTAATCTCTTCAAAATTATGTTTATCAACAGCAGAAGACTGGGAAATTAAGAACTGGCCCTAGCAAAGAGTATTAAAAGAATGTTGCATATTTAACTTTGTAAAACAAAGCTTGAGAGAGAGTATGATTAGCTTCTAGAATGCGTTTGGATCACTTTGTAATGGGTAAGGATTTAATTCATAGCATAATTTTAGTAAAAGATCAAAAGGATATCAGTTGTTCCATTTTGATTTATAAACCATTACATAAAGTGAAGCATCTCCTATGTAAAAATATCAGGATGCAAAGAGTAGTACGTATTTTCTGATAAAGCTTTATCTTACTGTGTGGTACAGTAAGATTCGTTTTGGTTTGGGTTTCTTGTTGTCCTCTGACATATTGAATAATGTGCTAAGCACAGATGTTTATCATGTCTTCAACATAGTACTTATGCTGGTTTAGACTATTTTAATTCTTTAGTTTATAGTATACAATTTAATTTTATTTTGTAAATTTGAATTAATGCTTCGGTCTGATTGTTTATGGAAGCACTTTTGGAACTTAGAATCATAAAATAGGTTTGGAAAGAACCTTAAGATCACTAAGTTCCAACCCCCTGCAATGGCCCCTGGTACTAAAGAGCACCTCCCACTAAGCTGTGTCACCCAAAGCTATGTCCAACCTGGCCTTGAACATCACCAGCAATGGAGCATTCACAACTTCCTTGGGCAACCCATTCCAGTGCCTCACCACCCTTGCAGTAAAGAACTTCTTCCTCATATTCAATCTAAACTTTCCCTGTTTAAGTTTTAACCCCTTATCCTGTCACTACAGTCCCTAATGAATTGTCCCACTGCAGCATCCTCATAAGATACTGGAAGGCTGCTATGAGGTCTACACGCAGCCTTCTCCAGGCTTAGCAGCCGCAACTTTCTCATCCTATCTTCATACAGGAGGTGCTCCAGTTCCCTGATCATCCTCGTGGCCCTCCTCTGGACTTGTTCCAACAGTTCTATGTCCTTTTTATGGTGAGGACACCAGAACTGTACACAGGACTCCAAGTGGGGTCTCACAAGAGAGAGCTTCAATTGAAGCACCTTTTCTTCTAAGAGGTACAAAGGAAATGCAATTTTATATAGTTTTCTTTTAAGGCATCAAGGAATGGATTCAAATTTGGGGTGATGTCATTGGTTTTCTACGTTGAGAAAAACCATGCTGCTTGGATGATTTTGTCCTGTGCTCTTGCCTGCATGCTTTGCTCACCAGGGAAGCTTGAACGATTTCTTGATGTGAACAGCGATGTTCTCCTCAGAGTTAAAGGGACTTTTGGATTGGTTATTATTAATTTTTGTAAGATTTCTGAAGCTAACTTAGAAATTTTCAGTTATCAGATTCCCTGCCAATGTAGAGACATAGGACACATTCTTTATCTTCAATAAGATAGTATCTTCATGAAGTTTGTTTGGTTCTTCTCTTCCACAACCAAGTCATTGGTTCTCTGTATTGGTGTCCTGAAGTCTGTTAGAGGTGCACAAATACTTTGTGGATTTTGACATAGCAAGTGGGGAGCATTTGTTTAATATTTAGAGAAAAACACCTGTTGATGGCTTCATGTGGTGTGGGTGATTGAACACTGAAATTGAAACAGCCTCTTGCAGTCCTATATCCCTAGGATACTGACTGACAATATTCCATTTGAATTCTGTTTAGGATTTTTTTCTTTTTTTTTTTTTTTTTAGTTATGAAAATACACTAATTAGAGTAGCTGCTGCATTGTGACATATTTATTGGATGTTAAAATTATATATCTCAGGCGGTGCTACTTAAGTTCTATATACAGGCATTTTTACGTCAGCGATCCTTAATGTGTTTTCTCTAAAACAAGATGAGATTTTACTCAGAAAGATTTACAGTGTGAAGTATCTTTTTGTCAAAACATACTAATTGCTTTAAGCCTGAAATACGGAAGTTTTGATACACTCTTGTCCCTGTGGTTCGTTATACCCAATTGGTATTTTATGATTTTCTTCTTTTTTTGATGAGCTTATAGCTATTCTTCCTATGGTGATAAAATTTAAGTCACTGTAGAGAGGGGAATATGTATGAATTTGGAACTGGATAAAACTCTTCCACTTAAAATACATTGCCAAATTATGGTCAGGAAAACCAAACCAAGTAAGTAGCGTATGGACTTTATGGAGAAGCAGAATTGTAAATTTTCTATTGGAATCTGCTCTACAAATATTTTGATCTTGCTTGACTACAGAAAAAAAGAATGTTGTTACTTACTCGTTGGCAATTCATTGCAGACATGAAATTCAGCCATAATTGCTGCAGTCTTAATTGGTACAGCAGGTTCTGCTTTTGTTTGTTGGGTTTTTTTTTAATAGGATGACTTCTGGTCTTCATGATTTTGTATACTCTGGAAATTTGCATCTGTTCTTTATTTGCTTCTTTTGCATAGAGCTAGTGATAAATGATTTATCTGGGTTTTTCCTTAAATGTTTTTGCTATGATTATATTTTGATGCATAAGAAGTACACATATCCCCAAATACCAGCAATGTAGCAATATTTCAAACAATACGGCAAAAAGCATAGTCAGAGTGGCTCAGGAGCATTCTGCTCTGTGCTGTAGCAATTGGAACTCAGATGCTTCCTGGACTTTTCCCAGGTATCCAATTTTCATATGAGATTTTTAAAACGAAGTTCTGTTTTTACTAGTTTAAATGTATGAAAGAATCCAGGAATGTTTTTGTTTGTCTAAGTATGAATTTACATCAGTGTTGTAGTAAGTTTACTTCCTCTTCTTTCTTGAGCATTGAATGTTCTGTGTAAGTAACAGCTTCAGTCTCACATGCATGTAATTTTGAAGCATTTTGAGACAGTTCAGAATAAAAAGGTATTACAAAAATCAGATGGTTTTTTATGGAGTTGAACATCTTTTGTGTCCTGTGGCAATGTTTGCTTTGTTTTTAAGTCTGTGTGCTTAACCTTGTCATATAAACATGTAGCGTGTATATAGTAATTTTGCTAACAAGAATGTCTAGTGTGCAAAATTATTTCCTGTTTAAGCTTTAGGGACCTGTATTAGTTTTGGTTTTGTTTTTTGTTTTCATTTGAGAACAAGAATATAGGGCTACCTATGATAACAGCTAAAAAGTGTTCCTTTAGTTACTTTTTACCATATTAATTTATATATTTTCATATCTGTGTAAATGAAGATGTAAATCTTCTCTCCAGCTAAGTAAGCGCAGCTTCTTTGACGTAGTTCTTTAGAACCACATATTTTATGATTACCAATTAAGGTTGCTAATGACTTGGGTAAGAGTTCCATACTGGATGAAACAGGACTTTAATTGCTGGTTTAGTGGTTTTAATATGCTGAGTCCAGAAATCCTTTTCAGTAGTCATGAAAAGAAAAACATGAAAGAGAATTGATAAGGCTATCAACTTTTCATAAGCTTTCATTTTCAGAATACTAAGGTGCATTTCTATGAAGTTCTTATTAGGAATATGAAATTCATTATAATAATGTCATACTTCTGTATGTTTGGAGAAGATTAATGGGAGATTTTTCACTTGAAGAAGAATGAAACTATGTATGTTTGAATCAAAGAATATATATTATATAAAAGAATAAAATATATGTATACTTGCTGAAAACCACTATACACTTGAGTTGCTGAATGGAAGCTGATAGCAGAAGAAATTAATCTATTTAGATTTTTTTTTTTTTAAGTATCAATTTTTAAGATGCATCAAGTCTAGTTAGAACTCTGAATAACCTTTTTTTCTGTAGGTAGTTTAATACTGGTCAGAGTTCTGTATGCCATGGTCCAATGGTTAAGATGTCGTGTATAAAAGATAAAGATGATTGATTGTTTAAGAGGCAATTCTTTGGAAAGAATTAATAACCCTTTTAAGAAAGTCTAGATATGTAATTTAGGTAATGATCAATAGAAAAATGTAGAAGAAAAAGAATTTGCAAAGTTGAGTGTTCACTATTTCATCAAAATATTGTGTTGGGGTTTTTGTGGGTTTTTTTTTTTGTTTCTTTTCCTCTAAACTGTCACAGGATAGGATGTGAAATTTCATATTCGAGGTAGGAGTTCTTGAGTGACACTGATTTATGACTTGCTAAGAACCTATCTCTCCTAAATCTTTCAGACTATGCTAGTGCAAGCTTAAATGTCCCTGTCACTTTAGCATGGGTAAACCAGTGTTTCCCCCATCTTCTGCTTATCAAAGTTTAAGTTCACCCATAATCTTTGGTATCACAAGAAAAAGGAGGGTATTGCTGCATCCAGTATCCGAACCAGACTCTTGGGTGCTATTTCAGCCATTGCTGACCACACTACTTGTGCACTGTGGCATGTAGCTTTCCATGCTTAGGAAGCACTGCAGGTGGTCAGGTGTGCTACTGAAGAATCCAGATCCACCTATGCCTCTTAACCTGCATCTGCAGCAAATATTTCTTAAGCTGCAGTAGATGACCTATTCCTACTCTCTCTTTAATAATAGATTTTGAAATCTTAGTTTTCTCAATTCCAGCTGTGCCCAATAGGAAGGAAATGTTTTCTCTGACTTGGAGACACAGGTAATTAATCAGATGCACAGCATTCCAGAAATACAGCTCATTGTTTGCAACTCCATGTAGCAGGTTAGGACAGCTGAAGAAATGAGGCGCAGCAGCAGTGTAGGGAATATTGCTGCATGCATTGAAAAAAGGTAAACAGTGCTCAGGAACGAAAAGAGTACTTGTCTCAGAGCTAAAGCCCTATTGGTGCGCTACTTACCAACAGCAAGAGGTAAAGAGAAGGGAAAAGTTGCTCTAAGGGAACAGAACAAGGTCAGCTGGGCTCTCAGCAAGTGCTGTATCTATGCTTTCAAGTTACCAGCCAGTGCGTTTGTCACTACTTTGATAGCGGGCTGAAGGGGGAGGATTTGGACTGAGCTTGGCCAAGTTCCCAAGCTCTGGTATTCTTCATCCTAAGTATGTTTGAAGAGGATTTGAAGTCAGCATTGCACAGTACGTTACCAGCCTGGCCCCTGCAGCAATTACAGGGCTGCAGCCAGGCAATAGCTCTGTCTGCTTTGCTGTGCAGCTCAGGGGAGGGACTGAGTCCATGGACAGGATGCCATCTTAGCACAAGCCATCCATGCCACCCTTTCACACTTGGAAGCCCCACATACAAGTGCAAAAGAATGTTGTAAAGGAGAAAGGAATTAAGTCATTCCTATATTATTTCCTTTGCTTGCATAGTGGTTACATCTGGTTGGAAAACAGTGTTTGAATCATTGTCCAGTTTTGGCTCTCTCTGGCACCACATTATATAATTTCCCATAAAATAAAAGCATTTAGTATTCTTTGTATATATGTGTGTTTTATTTGTGGTTTGTATTATCTAAAAAGATAAATGGTTATTTTCTCTGGCAATAATCGCTTTCCTCCTTAGCTTGTCTCAATAATTCTTCTAATTAAATTTTAGTAGTATTTCACTTAATTAGTTCTTTAAAAATAGGTACTATGTTCTAAAATTTAAAGTCCAAATAACTCTCATAAAGAAGCTGTTTGATCAAATTGCCAGCGTAAATTTTGCAGTGTTTTATTTTTGTGCATAACCTGTAATAGGTAGAGTTCTTGTTCAAAACACAGGTATTCACAATTCTTTATTAAATAGTGCATATTTATCTATAACTTAATTTACCTTTAGCAGCCCTGAAGTAAAACATTGAAAAGTTCATGATCATAAAATATGGTAAGATTGTAGGTTCTGCCTATCACTACAAAATAGAGCTCTGGTAGACTAGAAGTACTCAGACCATAATTTCATTGCAGTTAGCAGCAGGAAGGATTAACAACTCTCATAGAAAAATACTGTATTTTAGAGCTGCCTTTATTTGTTAACTTAATTGACTAGTTCTCAGTTTTGACATTAAAAAACAACTCTATTAATGTCCTCAGTATGTTCAAGTTCAATTTTAACCCTTGTTATGGCTATTTTTATATTAACTAGAAATAAACCCACTATTCTATTACTGAGGTTTATGTTCTGTCAAGTGGGTTTGAGTGCACCCTCAGCAAGTTTGCCGATGACACCAAGCTGTGTGGTTCTTTCGATATGCTGGAGGGAAGGAATGCCATCCAGAGGGACCTTGACATGCTTGTGAGGTGGGCTGATGCCAACCTGAAGAAGTTTAACCATGACAAGTGCAAGGTCCTATAGCTGGTTGAGAGTAATCCCAGGCACAGCTCCAGGTTGGGCAGAGAAGAGATTGAGAGCAGCCCTGTGGAGAAGGACTTGGGGGTG
>JANRGW010031073.1:0-14954 GCA_024733675.1 Psilopsiagon aymara
CCCCGCATTTTTCTTTCATCCTTTGTTCTTGATTGCTTGTGCCCGGGAGCAAAGAAAAGAAAAGGAAAGGATACCATTTCTCTGTGAAATACAGGAGAGAGAGAAAGGCAGGCAGGCAAAGTTGTCAGCCTGGCAGAGTGAGGCTGAATCCATCTCAGGAACACGCCACGCACGGGATTCACCTCCTCCATTACACTTGCTGTGCCATGCCATGTGGCTCTGGTCCTGCCAACCCTGGATGGGGCTTCCCTGCAGAAACGTTGCTTTTGGCATCTGCTGCCTCAGGGAGATGAAATGGGGATTGGGGATGGACTAAAACTGCCTGTAGCGCCCGGATAGATTACTAACATGGTCTTGTGCACGGTCCCCTCCTGGTCTTGGTCCCACTGGGAATCCGCTGTGTCTTTCTCACCCCAGAGCGTAGGTGATCATCTGAAATGTGTGTGCATGCTGGCTGATACACCGTATCTTCCATCTCCTCTCCCCCTGCATCAGCAGCACTGCCATAATCCCTCAAAATCAACAGGCCATTACAGTCTGATATAACTCAGTGAGTACTCTGAGACAGAAATCCTGCAGTATACTTAAAAATCCTAATGTGGAAACACAGCACTGTCCTGCATTCTTCCTCCACCTCGTTTTCTGGTTTCTAGTGTAAAATCAGCATTGCTCTGTGCCTGCTCATAGGGGTTTTAGCTGAGCGGATTGCTAGGCTTCAGCTAGCTTTTTAGTCTCTTTCGGCTCCCGGAATCTGAAATACAGAGTCTGATCTCTTCCCGCCTTCCTCCCCCCCAACCTTCTCCCTTTTTTCCATTAGCTTTTTGAAGTGATGACTTCCAGCTCTGCCTTGGGAGAGTGGAGGATGCAGAGACATCTCAGAGGCCCTCTGTTTTGTCTGCCTTTCCCTGTCTGGCTTGTCCCTTGCCAGTGGAACATGTGCTTTTGCTGATTAGACCCTGTGGGTGGGCAGTTCAGGTGAAGATGGGCCATGCTGGGTTTTGCACAGCAGAAATGTCTTTCTGCTGTTTGCCGTGTTTCCCTAGAAGAGCTTTATCATAGATGTAGCCTTACATTTCAATCGTCCTTTTAGGTCCCCTCCCCCAAATTTTTGTTGTAAGCCCCATTTCTGCCCTAGAGGACTCTGAGCTGTAAAGCATTATTGGGAAGGGACATCTACTCTTCTGATATTTGCAGGTTAATCCTATTTCTTGTAGAACTCTTCTGCAGATTAGTGATGAAGTCTCTTATTCAAAGGAACTGTCTGGGGCCAAAACATCTGTTTTAACTGGGTAGTTCATCACGCAAAACTTTCCAGTGATGGGGTGAGTCCTTGGATATCTCAGTGGAACTGAAGCAGCATGGTCTTCACTTAATGCCTATGGTAGCATAAGGTGCCAGAGGCACATCACCACACTGTGTGGATTGCTGGGCTGTTCAGTCTGATATGCTGCTTGGACCCTGGAGCTGGCTGTGATGCTGGAGCTGAGACGGGGTGTTGATTGGAAAGTGAAAAACCATTCTTCATGGATAGTTTGAAGCAACAACCCTGAGAGAGAAGCTACTTTGTGTTTCTGTTGGTTTGCCTTTGTATACTCTGAAATGTGAGGTTCTGTACTTCTTTATAACTGATTTTTTTGTCTGATACCATTGTAGATGCTTTCATTATCTATAGGAAAGTCTAATTGAATTAAGATAGTGCCTGGGGTTTTCTTTCTGGACTGTCAAAGCAGCTCCATGTGCTTCTATCTTGTGGCTGGAGGGTGTGATTTGGCAAGGCCTCCTCTTGGGTGGTGCCTACATCTGAGAAACTTCTCTTGCACTCTTGTGTCCCAGTGTCCCAGTGTCCCAGAACTGCAGGCAGTGGGGCTGAAAATGAGGGATCCCTTTGTTCATTCCTATCTGTACATCCAGACAACGTGTTTTATAGCTTATTGTCCACTGGTCCCAGTCACAAAATTAAGCAGCTTGAGCTTTCCCTTTTCTTTCACCTTCCATTCTCTTCATCCCCTACCTTGCACTCCTTTAAAGAGAGCTGCTGGTTCTCTGGCTTGCTATAAGATCTGTCCTCGGGTACAAAAAGCTCCTGCACAGCTGTGTGTCTGTGGAATAGACTTGCTGACCATCTCTGTTTTGTTGGTTCTCTCTTTCATCTCTCATTTAATCTGAAAGCACTTTCTTTTTCCTCTCTTGTCCCTCTTAGTGTTTCTTTTCTCCCTCCGTTGTATGTTTGAGCACTTGAGCAGGTTGGGAATATTGATTAATTTTTTTCTTCTCTCTCTTTTGGCAAGTGTTAGTTTAAACAGTAGTAAGTGTCTGTCTGAGATGCAGCATTTCATGCAAGTTTCACTGGGAAAGGAATGTGATGTTGTCCGGCTGCCTGGAATATTCCCTACCCTGCCAGCGTAAAGGCCCTCCTCTGAGCTGGAGCATGGCTTTGTGCCCAAGGCTGTGGGCAGAGTGTGGTTTTGGTGGTCATTCTTACTGAAACAGAACCTCTTCCCAATCACACCTGGGGAAGGAGCAAGCACTAGTGGCTTCCTAAACCAGCTGTGCCTTAAGGCCCTTCCATGAGGAGGAGAGGCTTGTTTTGAGAGCAGGCTTGTTTTGTGTTTTGTTTCCTTAAAGGTTTGAAAACGCATGTGATCTACTGCAGTGTAATTAAGGCATTTTTACATCTGTCGACTTTGGGAGCCGACCTGTGATAAGTTTCTCCTGGAAAATGCCCTCAAAAGGTGTTGGAGGGTGAAAGGGTAGGCCTGGATTGCAAGTTATGATCTAGGTACTTGTTGACATGGTGCACTAAGTAATTGGTTGTCAAGCTGGAGGTTCACATTAAGTGGTACTGGCAGTGCCGTGGATGCGGTACCATTTCCAACACGTGCATCTCAGGGAGAGGAGAGAAGGTGTGCCATAACACTGGAGGGAAGGTGCTGGATGAGGACTCAACATGCTGTGCTTCAGACTCAGGCCTGTCTCTGCTGATGATGTTGTTTTGCTTCTCCAGAAGAGGATGTGCCAGAGGGCTTCCCTTCGTAAGCTCTGGCTGTGGGTGTCTGATGAGGAAGGCAGGAATTAGGCTTGAACCACTTCCGACTGAACTGGGGGAAGGGGAGCAGATGGAAGAATCTGAATGGAAGCAGGCTTGCACTTAATCTGTACCATTCCTGATTCAGAGATGAAATGTACACCTCAGATATGAGGCAGTGCTGGGGTTTGGATTGTGGTTTCAGGTTGCTTATAAGTGCACGGCTTCGTGGTGGGTTGAAGTAGATACAGATCAGCATGGTTGACAAATAGAAGAGGCCTAGTTGCCTCCCACATTCCCTGTTACTGCTGCAAGTGTGCTGTGGTAAACTAACCTAGTAAGAACGTCATTTTTCAGCCACTTCTAGTCAGGGAAATATGATGAGGGAGGGAGGAAAGAGCCAGGAGGGGCTTGTTTGCCCCTCTCAGCAGAAGTAAAGCCCTGGATTATCTCGGTGTGTTATCCAACAATTTGTTTTCAGCTTATTTAGCTAACTTGCCTGCCACTACCCTTTGCCCTCTTCTGTTGTCCCCATTTAATAGTGTTGCCCAGCTTCAGCAGGCTGAGAAGCACAGAGCTTTCCAGTGCGCTGCCTGGCCTGGTTGAGCTGACCGTGTGTGACTCAGTGGAGCACTCTCCTTGGTGGCATTCTGCAGTTTGTCTGTAGCACAGTAGTGCTGGAGCGCTGCCACCCATCAATTCTGAAACTAAAGGGGGTGGCAGCAGTGGGCAGAAACCTATTGATTGTGCTGTAAATCAGAAGGCTAAGGGAAAAAGCCCAATTCCCAGGGAAATTGCAAGTCTGCCTCTCACCTGCTGCAGGCAGAAGAGTCTTTCTGCTATCTCATTTGGGTACATGCAACATCAGTACTTAAATGTTTTGTCTATAGGGACAGTTTGTAGTTGGGGCCCAATATCCAATATCACTGCTAGTTCTTTCTGTATTTTCTGCAGGCAAATGAGAGGATTTCAGCAGGGCTGAACTAGGGCTGATAATGATGCTAGAACATTCAGCCTTGCTTGGAAAGTAGCCCCAGAGAGAAACAGGACAAGTGGGCTACTGGAGCTAGTGCGAGCTGGTGTAGAAAGGAAGCAGAACTTGATGACTCTGCTTTTGGGATTGATGAAGGTCTGTGCCACAGGATTGCTCCTCTCCCTTTTGCCAGCGGTAGGTTCTGCCCCTTTGTGCCTTAACAAGCACTTGGCTTTGGGAATGGAAAACCAGGGAATTTCCCTGGTGTTTGTCTGTGAAAGGAGGCAACTCCAGCAAAAGCGAAGACATGGCTGTGGAGTAGGATGTGACCAAATTAACATGGAGCAGAGACAGGAGCTAATGCTGGGGCTGAAGCTCAGAGTGAAGTTAGAGATTTGGGGGCATGATGAGTTGCTGGGCAGGACATGGACAGATGGAGAGAGATCTTGGAGGAGGTCCCAAAATTGCCCTGTTTAGTGCATTTGGGAGAGTCATTACTCTTCTCATCACGCATACGTTTTGGGAGTGGGCCAGGGGGAGGTTTCAGCAGAATCCGGATCACAATCTTGGCTTTAAAAAAGCCAACAGCCAACCAACCAACCAAACTCAGACTCATTATTTTGGGGTCATTTTTCTATGCACTGAAAAATGTTGTTGGGGTTTATTTGTTTTTTAAAACCTCTGTTAGCTGTTGGTCCCTCTTGGTTTTCTTACCCTTCCGTTCTAAGAGGGCATTTCTGTCAAGGCTCTGTATCAAATATAAACAGGAGTTTCACAAAGACACAGGACAGATGTAGAGGCAACCTGGGAAAATTGGAATGTCAGGAAATGATGTTGGTCACTACTGAAGTGCTCAGCACAACCAAAGCACTTGAGCCAGTGAACCTTTTTTACAGCACTTGTTGCCCCTGTGTCATGGATTTGTAATTCCTTTTTTTGTGGGAGCAGATGCAGAAAACCTTTGGGAATGGGATATTTCTCCTGTGACTGAGTAAGAGCCTTTGCGCGCTCCAAAGAGAGGAGAGTCACAACCTCTTGCTTTGCTATGTCTGGGTTAGCAGGAAAGCTCCATGAGGATCATGGCTGTAGTGGGTCTGTGTTTGCTTAAGGTGCTGAGGGATGCTGAGGTCAGACAAGCTTCCTCTGCTGCAATGGGGAACTGTTCTAATAACTGCCGTTTCTGCTGTTCCAGGCCACACAACGATGAGATATTTATTAGGCTAATGAGCAAATTATAATTCAAAGTGTCAGGATGAACAAAAAAGAAATGTATGTTAGCTCCCAACTGGTAATGGCTGTAGGATCAGAGGCAAAGAATTCTTGAATTTCCAAGTTTTCCCAAGTGACCAGCACTTGGATGAGATGCAGCTATATACGACTGTGTGGTTATATTCTTAAACTCAGAAATGCATGTGTGCATTGCGGTCACGATATAGAGTGAGGGAAGAAGCAACCTTACTTCATTTCCTGCCCTTTTCTATGTGACTTCTCATTCATAAAGCACAGCAAAGGGATATTTTTTTACAGTGTTTCCTAAGGGGTTTTTTTCTTTCCCCCTCCTGCTAAAAGAAAATGCAGAGAACTTTGGTCGTGCATTCAAATGCAGCTGTGTCTGGTTTGTGGTGGAGAGGTCTAAGTGTGTGTTAGGACATGACCTGCCTCATGTACCTGTTTTGTATCACCTCAGTGCACAGTTGGGGGGTTTTGTCTAAACTATATTGACCTGCTATCCAAAGGCAGTTTTGGATTACAGTTTACATGGGCTGGATTCAGATGGTGGCCTCAAAGGGAAACACTCTTTAATCACTGGAGCTGGATGCTGCCCGAGTTTTTGAATCTTGCAAATATGTTGCCATTTATATATTAAAGACAAACTTTAAGAGCATTTCTTTTCCTTGAGGAACTCCTGACTTCATGTGCTCCTTTTATTGTGAGCTGGTTGTTAGGGCTGAGAATTTGCCACTGACTCCCTCTCCCCACCCCAAAACAAACAAATAAATAGAACCATATGTACTTGACTTCATCCTCCAAACAGCCTCTTAGGCTTCTTCCCTATGAAATCAGCAGCCTTTTTTTTTCCGCCTTTCTTTTAAGTTTTGAGACATGCCAGACCGCTGTAGGCTGCATGGAGAAGGAAGAAGTTAGCCCTAGTGATGACTCTTATGTCAGCTGTCAGCGCAATCCAAAGTATCAGTCATTTTCTCATAGCTAAAGACACTGCAATATGTTTTTCTTGCCTCGTTCCCTGTAGGAAATGAGCTGCTGTAGCAAAGGAGTTTAAAGACATTCTTTGGGGTTTCTTTCTGGTTGGTTTTATTTATTTTTCCCCACCAAAATAGAAACATTTAATCATCTTTTTAATCATACTCCTCCATGTACAGCCAAACAATGTTATTTTTTTCAGTGGTTCTTTCTTGGCATAAATCTGTTCCAACTTGTCAGGGGTGCGATCCAGTTCTGACAATGAAGTGCCCCAAGTACAGATCAGCCTGGTTCTGTGTTTTATTCCCTCTGATACTACTCACTTGCCATGTGATCCTTTTTTTCCCTTAGCACTGAAATCAGGATAACTCCTGGAAAACTCTCAAAGGTTTTGTTGCTGTTTAATATAATTGATGTTGGTAGAGCATGCACAAGATACTAGATGCACTAATACTAGAGGAGGAGGGAAGCATCCTGTTGACCCAACAGGATTAGGGTGAGAGCATGGAGGGGCAAAAAGAGTACCAGGGTGGCAGTAATGGAAATAAGAGGAGCAAGTTTAGACCAAAGGGTACCAAAGGGAAGCTGGTGTTGAGGTGTGGGGAACATAGAGGGTTATGCAAAGGATGAGGAATGGAGATGATGCAGGTCAAAGAAGTGAAGGAAGTGGAGCATAAATGAAAGCACTGGTCCACTCTGAATTATCGTGGTAAATAATTTGGAGTAGGAGGACCTCTAAAATATGCTCTTGAGGTAATCCTGGTGTCTGATGGTGCACTCCTTTTCCTAGTAAAGAGCCCCTTGAACTCTTGAAAGTGTTAAAGGCTTGGCACAGTCCCCTACCAGTTTGTCTTGGTGGGTTTCAGATGTGTTGCAGATGAGAACTTCTACCATGTAGAGCATTCAGGAACATGAATAAAAAGTAACTACAGAAAGAGTCTTGTCTGTGGATTCTTTTTTTTCCTCTTCTTTTACTCTTTAGGGAATCATGTGCCTGATTTAAAACTGTGCCAAAATAACGCCTCTGGTTTTGTTTGGTTTGGTCTTACTGGTGGTTGTTGTCTTCTCCCTACTGCCAGCTCTGCATGTGAGGAAGGACCAGCGAGGAGAAGGGGTGCAGCAGGGATTGTTTGGGATGACTTGTTTTGGGAAGTAAGAGGGGGGTGGCCCATGCTGGGTTGAAACAGGGGGGCTGGGGAGTGCTGCTGTTGCTATTGTTCTGCCAGACTGTGTGGTTCAGCCACAAAGCAGCTGGTTTTCAAAGGTAATGTTTAAAACTTCCCATTTTGAAAGATACTGCTGTAAAACATAATGGAGCACAGTAAGAAACAGTAAGCCCAGTTCTTTAAACCTACCTGAAGATACATGAATCACTTGAAAATTCTCCCAGTAAAAATATTTTCTCTCACTGGACCAGTTATGTTGAAGTGTAACCTTTAAGTCTTGCACAAGCTTCTGCAGTGACTAATTAGGCAGTGGAAAAGGCACAGAAATCACCTCTGACTGCAGCACTAGTTATAAAAGTTGTGGAAAATACAGGCAACCAGTCCTGGGGTGTGAGATGGGATGGAGATGGAGCTGTGCCTTCCCCAGGGCTTTGGTTGGTGTTGCATTGATTAGCAGTGCTCATAAAGGCTTCTGCTGAGAGGAGAGATTTGATCCTTAACGTGTGATGCTTGTAAGGAGCCAAAAGGGACTTCCTGGGGTCCTGCTGCTGCCCATCACCAGCAGTGCAGATGTTCCTTATGCTGACAACGGCATTGGGCAGCAGCTGCCTGTGGGATGTGGTGTCCCAGGTGGAGCAGACCAAAGGTCCTGCCTGATGCCGCAGCTCCTGGGTTGGGCTTTTATCTCCTCCTTTGCTGTCGGCTCCTCTCCTTCAGACAGTGGCAGCCCTGTGAAATCTTCAGGAGCTGCAGCATTTGTCTCCCTTGAAACTTGGGAGGGCAGGGGGTAGCAGGGGAGAGGATTGTTTTGGTTTTGGCTTTTATTTGCCTGGGTTTTGTTTGTTTGGGTTTTTTTTCCCTGGAGATTGCACAGCTCAGTAGTTCAGGCTGGTGTTTGCCTTCAAGAAATTCCTGTGAAATGATCAGAGGATCTGCGAGATGCTTCTGTATTTTGAGTCCTAATCACTTAGGTGAAAAAGAATAAGTAAATTACATATTGAACCGCTAACTGGTGCTGAGGCCTGCTGGTTTCCATGGCAACCAGGCTGGAATTAGCTGCTTGTGACGTCACCAGCACGGCGCAGGTAAGAGTTGCATCCTGCTGCCATTTCCCTCACTGAAGAGGTAAGCGCTGCAGGCGCAACACCTTGACATTGCAGTTAGTATGCACAAACACCCCGGTCTCCCCGGGGTGCCTGTCCGTCCATCGCATGCAGCAGAAATGCCTTTGCCAAGGTACTGAGGGAGGCTGGATCCCCTTACCCTACATCTGCCCTCTCCCCACTGCCCCTGTTGGGGTGTGGAGCAGCCCCACAGCTGAGTGGGGAGGCTCAGGTTTTCTCCTCCAGTTACCCAAGTTGCTTCTCTAATTCATCTTACAGATACATTTATAAATATAGGAAGAGAAAAAAATCCCGACAGTCCAACTGGAACACCATTTCTTCTTTCTGGAGATGGATAAAATTCCTGGTAGGTTTTTGGTGCCTTTTTTCTTTTTTTTCCCCCCATTTTGTTGTTTTCTGGAGGATTTGGTTTTATTTTCCCTCTTTTTCTATCTTTGAGATGCCAGGAATGTAAACTCTGGTCTTTTGTGGCATTGCTGAAGGACAAGAGGGAGGTGTAAATCTATGAATGTGAACGTTTAAAACCTTAATTGAAGGAGTGAATGGGGTGAATCTTTAATAAAGGTCTCCTTTACTCAATGTATTAATCACTTACTGGGGTATATATATTGTAAGCCAAACAAACCACCAGCCTGCTTCAGCATGGCTATTTGATTATCCTCAAAGAGTCAGGAATGGGGGTTCTGCCTGAAGCCTCTTGCACAGTACTGTACTGTAGGGACAGGTTTGTCACATTCATGTGTGACAAGGACTGTCCCACACTGTAGCCTGGGTAGGCAATGATAAGTAATAGTTGCTGTTCAGCTGTAGAATTGAATATCCTTTAGCTAGCAAAAATGAAAAAAACCCCACCCCACTGATCTGATTGCCTTCACATGATCAAAACACAGTAGATGTGGTTCTTCCTTTTGCACATTTTCGGGTGGTTGAGTTCAGTTTAGTTTTAGCTGTCCCAGGTGATTGCATTTCCAATGTTTTCTTAAGAAGAGACTGTATGCTTCCCTGTTAAGGTGATTTGTCCTCTTTTCCCAACACAACAACAGGCTTATGTTTTTCCATTCTTGGTTTCCACTGGACCTGTGCATAGTTCAGCTAGTACTGAATGAGTCCCTTTTTAGTTTGTGCTTGTCAGAGGCTTGTAGACAGTTCAGTTCCCAGCTCATTGGCCATTGCTCAGCAATCTCCTGTATTTAATCCTTGTGTTCATAAATTGATTTCTGGTTCTTGGAAAGGTACTTGATGCTCTTCTGCAACCTTCTATTTCATCATGAGGTTTTTGAGTAGGTTTTATCCAGAATTAAATACCAGCATTCAGATATGGTTGCAACCAAAACATCTGATGTTTGTCAGCTCTGGAGACTGCTAATAATACTGCAAGCACAGCTGTTTGCTTGCAGCAGTGCCCACCTGTACAGAGAAGTAGCTCTGTCACAACAGTCATCTCTAGGAGACTGCCCACCAGTGCATCCTGTGTCTCCTATGCTTGCATCATTGCAAAGACTGAGAGTTGAAAATGCTGGTGTTTCAGTTGTGATGGCTGGCTCAGGAATTCCAGGTCTCGTACTGCCTCTTCCTTTTGGTCAAAACAGATGCACTCTGGATGATGTTTTACATCTTGATGTAAATGCTCATCTGTTATATAGGCATAAAACCACTCAGATTTTATAATTCAGTTTATGATGAGGAAAATGACACAGGGCAACAGGGGAAGTTCAGGTTAGATATAAGGAAGAAGTTCTTTATTGTGAGGGTGGTGAGGCACTGGCACAAGTTGCCCAAGGAAGTGGTGAATCCTCTCTCCCTGGAGCATCAAGGCCAGGTTGGACAGAGCCTTGGGAAACATGGTCTAGTGTGAGATGTCCCTGCTCATGGCAGGGGGGTTGGAACTGGATGATCTTAAGGTCCTTTCCAACCCAAACCATTCTATAATTCTATGATATGGAGTTTTATTACGTGCCATGGCTCACTGAGTGTTGCTTGCAGATAGCGTGCTGCACAGATCACCTGTTGTAGGCCAGTAGCGACCTGTGGACCACACTTTGGGTGATGCTGTTCTACGGCCTTATCTATACTAGGAAAAGGAAGACAAATGATGTAAAGTTTATTGTCCTATTGTAAGGCTAAATGACATGGTGTGGTGGTGGGGTTTTTTATGGTTTTGGTTTTTTTGTTTAATGTCAGAAGTTGCTTCTTGAGTGGGCTACAGTTGTGTTTCTGCTGCCAGAGGTGAAGTAACTGCCCTGATTTTTTTTGTCAGTGTAGATGCAGATAAATGTACTTGGAAATACAGAAGAGATAAAAATACCTTTATCATGTACCTCCTTTTGGAAGCATCTCCAAGTATGAGTAGCTTCTTTTTCCTTCTTCGTATGGGCTACTTTAAATCATTCATATTGTTGTGGCTTCCAAGGGTTTTTTCTTCCCTAAATACTTCGTTTGCAGGCAGTGCCACCAATAAGTGAATAGATAGGAATATGAAAAATATGAAGGGCTCCAAAGTCTTACTGACAGAAGGGAAACCTTGCAGTGCATTTCACTGCTGCCATCGCTAGTGACCTGCGCTACCATGAGTGATAAGGCAGAGGAGTTTGAGATCATCTGTGGCTCCTTAGAAGCAATACCAGAATTCAGAAGAACTGAACTACCTCTCTTGGCTCCTGAGCTGTGACAATCTGGTCTTTCTTTGCACACTTAAGTGTTAGCAGAGCTTTCAGAAGATGCTTTCCCTATTTAGACCTGTGGTGATCAGGTATGGTATGTTGTGTGAAGGACTGCAGTCAGCAATTCTGTCTTAAGGTACCTCCTGCTACTCACACTTGTGGTGTTCCTCAGGGTTTTCTAGCACCTCCTACGTTTTATGCATCTGTCTTTCAGAAGATGAAATATTTAGGCCAAAACGGACACGGTTTTATCATATAGGCATGTTGATGGGATAAGAAGGAGCATCACTGCTCAATATTCCCATCAGAGTTGTTGGCAAATGCATCAGTCAGGAAGGATTCAGTGATGGGTATTAGGATAATGAGCCACGGGGAGGTGGGCTGTGACTTTTCACTCCTTGTCACCTCTAGTTTTCTGTCAATACATGAGGCTTTCACAAAAAAGAGAAGCTGTTACTACTGCTGGCTGCACCACGTGGAGTTCTTGGTCTCTGCAGATGCTGTGTATGATACCTGTGCAGTGGTATTGCTTGGCAAGGATGGAAGATGAGAAGATAGGGGTTTATTGCCTTCTAACGCTGAGGCTCGCCCAGGTATCAGTGGCTGCGGTCTCCAGAGTTAGATGGTTCGTATTTGGAGCTAGGGTATCATCAATGGGGCCTACTGGTGTGAGCCAGCTATTTATACACCCGGAGGATACCACTTTGTCTTTCCTGTGCCGCAGGGCGGGTGGGTGGAAGGGGAACGAGGGCCAAGGAAGGGCTCGGGGAGTGAGAGGGACAGGGGGTGTGTGGGACAAACTGGAGGGGACGAGTTGTGTGGCTGGAAGGAGTTGGGCCCATTTAAAATGGCTGCCACCGCATTCAAGGGGCCATTTTAAGTGCTGTTATCCTGCTCTCACTAAAGGGTGTAATTTGAATGAATGTGAAGCCAACAAAAATGTTAGATTCCAGTACAAATCTGTTCTGATTTGGGGATTCATCCGAGTCCCAACAATGCATAAAGTACTGCGGGATGAGAGGTGATACATTGTGGAAATATAAGATATGAATTTTATATTTATTATTGACTTGGCAGGGTGCTTTTCACATCACCATTCTGGTACAATTTCTGATTATATTTTTATGCTGAGCATCGGAGAAACACTGCTGGTGTGTACGTAATTCTCTTTCCCTTTTGTGCTTCTCTTCTCTGATAAGGAGAACTCTGTGCTGATGAAAGAGACAGGGTTGACAGTCCTTGCACTGTAATGATACAGTTTAGACAATGCCAGTAAAAACTTCCTCTGCCAGCGTGGGGGATGTGTGTTGACACAGAGCAGAGTGCCACTAGCAGAGGAAGGATAGGTAAGTTTGTGTCTTGCCCAATTCCTGACCTCTGCAAGAGTTCAGGAGGGTGATGGTAGTTCTGTGATGTTGGTGTGCATGGGGGACCTGTTCACTGGTCCTCAGTCCGTGTGTTGCTCTCATTTGTCACAAATTGTTGTCTTGTAATGGATTTTGTTTACTTCCAGCTTGTGCTGGCTCTGAGCTAGTACTGAAAGCAGGTAAAATTTATCTGCAAATGGAGTGCTGTCTGTTCTCTTGCAGGTACTTATTTTCATTAAATGAGTAAGCGTTAGGAAAATACCCTTGTCTGTAGGCTACCTTACAAAGAGTTATGGGGCAGTGAGAAATTTCTTGTGTATATTTGTATTTAGTGATTTGTACAACCTTTGTCCTTCGTGTGGAGGTTTTTAGCAAGCATCGATGCATGCATTCTACCTTCATGTCAAAACGGGTAGCATCCCCATTTTGTATCTTCATAAAGAACTGTGCTGTGTGAGATGGTGCAGAAGGTCTGCATCAAAACTGGGAAGTGAACCCAGACTTCTGGGATTCTTGGTTTGGTGTCCAATACCTAGGAATAAGGCAGAATGATTTCGTGTTTATTTAAAGATCTATTTACTTAAGTTTCTGTTGAATCTGCCTCTGGAAGTGGACAGCTTCAATATGGCCTTTTCATTAGAATAATTGGGAAGGGGCTTAGAACGATTAAAACATAGTAGCTTTCTGCATCTTCACCACAAACAGTATTGCAGTTGTACTGCAGAAATGCGTTTGGCTCGTGGCATTTGGTGGAACCAAAAGGTTTGACTCAGTCTGATACTGGCAGAGCAAAGTGTACGAACAGATGACTGTCAGCAAGTTGATTTACCACAATGAGATTATAAGTTGTCATCTAGACTCTAGTAGTTTTCTTCCTTGCACTAAGTAGTAAAATGTTCGCCTCAACTGTCAGGAGGTTGGTTGGTTCAGTGTTACTGTGACTCAGCCAGCAAGTGGTAACTTATTAGTCATGGTAACTCAGTTGCTTACTTCTGTGTTTGCATCTCTTGAACTGATTTTGGTGGGCAGCTATTGTCAATGGAAGGCAAATATGGAAGGGAAAACCTGGGAGTTACCTGGTTGTAACCTCTCCTCACCGGTAGCCTGGGTAGAAACAAGCCGGCAGAGCTGCTGGCTGGTTGGAGGAAAGGAAGTTGAAAAAGATCAGTTTGGATTTAAAATGCTGGACTACTGAAGTAAATGTCACCCTTATCAGAGCTGTGAATGCTTGGAGTTTTGGCAGCAAATGGACGAGGCTTAAGGTGGTGTTATATGGGTTAGTAGTTCAGTCCCTACCTTCCCACAGCTGGAAGACTGTGGAAAAGGTGGAGAACCTTTCTCTTGTCGAGAGTGAAGCTGACCTTTAGAGCAGTCATGCATTATCCCATACCTTTGTGTAATGCAGCAGTGAAGTCAGGTGGCTCCAGCCTATGCAAAATATACTTGGGATGTGTGCCCAGCCCCTGTCTAAGGCCTTAAATAGCCCACATTGGGGGCCTGCCTCTCTGGGAAGAAACCTTGCTTGCAGTGTAAACCTTCTGTGTGCTTATGCTTGTTTATGCAGGGAAGTTGGCGTGCAGTAAGCTGGGGTGTGAGTTTATGGCTCTCTGGCTGTTCTGGCCTATTTTGTGTGGGCATTTTTCATATGCAGTTAAGAGCTGCGCTGCTTGTTCCAGTGGTGTCAAGTAAGAGCGGTTACGGTGTGAGCTGATGTGCGGTGCCCAGTGTGCTCTCTTCAGGGTCCAGCTTATCACTCCCTTCCCAGGGTGAACAAGTCTTAGGCTAACATACGGATTTTACAGGAGGCCATGTGCGATTGGAGCAGCAGGAAAGTGATGGAGTGGGACCAAGGAGCTGTGTGGCCAGAAGGGCTGCATGTGCCGCACTAGGCACAGCTGGGATGTGGCCGGCTTAAGTGTGCAGTGGATGAGGCAGGAACATCTGTAATGCAAGTGGAAAGAGCCTGTATGGGGAAGCGGGTGGCGTCCCACAGAGCAGAAGCAATGGGAGCTCCCAAATGCTGCTGGTTGCAGGTCATGCTGGCGGGACCCTGCCTCTCCCCTGCCTTTCCCCCAGCACTGGCCTTGGCAGAGCTCACCGGCACTGCTTGGCAGAGAAAGCAGAGGAGCAAGGGCCTCCCGTGCTGGAGCACAAGCTGGCATCTGAGCAGCCTCACCTCTGCCCTGCCAGCAACGCTGGCCCTTCCTGGCTGCGCGCCGCCTCTCCCTGCTGCCAGCCTCCTGCCCGCCAGCAGGCACCGCATCCCCTGCCCAGGCCGGGAGCAGGGAGGCGAGAGGTGGGGCCCCGATCCGCCTCGGCGGAGCAGCCGGGCTCCCCCCGGCTCCCCGTGTCAAGCGCGTGTTTGAGCTTGTGCTAGTCTCCTGGACACCTTCCCGGTGAGTTTTCCAGAGAATGACTACAGATGAAATGCAATTAG
>JANRGW010031074.1:0-34510 GCA_024733675.1 Psilopsiagon aymara
GGTTATATTTCCCTTTTTCCAGTCCTTGGGAACTTCACCTGACTGCCATGTTTTTTCAAATATGATGGACAGTGGCTTAGCAACTTCATTTGCAGCTCCTTCAGGACCCGCAGGTGGATGTCATCATGTCCCATGGACTGGTGCATGTCCAGTTTCTCAGGAATGCAACTTTTCTGATTTTAAATGCACTTGCTAACAAATGAATCTGGATTACCTGTCATTGCCCAGTCTCTCTTGAAGGTGCTTAGCACTGTACAGCACTTGGGCAGCAGCTGGTGCTCTCTGCATGGGTGAAAATGGCAACATGAAGCACAGGTCAATGAATAAATCACCATATGGTATGAATAAAAGAAATGGCTAGTAGGGTAATATGAAGCACTATAAATAACGGTGAGATTCCTTTACTTTTTATCACTGAAGTTCTACAAACCCGGATTTGTCTGGATGCAAGCTGTTTTCCAGATGGAGAAGAAACTGCTGCCATTCTCCGGCAAAGCATGGCCAGCTTCCACTAGCTCTGGATGATGCAGCCTGCCTCACCTTCACTAAAATGAGTGGTGAGTCTTCTGCAAGCAAAGGAGCTGGGATGAGTGAGTGAAGTTGGAGACCTGCCTTTGGCAGTACACACAGTAGCCAGCATGACGAGGAAGATCAAAGTCTTGAGTGAGGGGGAAAAATACAGCATGCAAGAAATGGGATTGTCGTTTATGACACACACATCACCTCAGTGAACTTTCTGAAGTACAGGCTGGTTTAGATTTATTATCCCATAACCTTTAGGAACTCATTCTTCCGCTCTTCCCTAAGGTAAGCAGCTATATCCCTGCAGCCAAACCCTGCTGCCTAGCCCTGGAGGCACTGTGAAAGTCCAGATGCACTGGATGGCACTGGGAAGCAGCTGCCAATGGGGAAGGAGGCACCAGACTCCTGGTGTGAGCAAGTTTTAGGCACACCAGCACCTGCCCCAGGCTCTTCCCTGCTTTTCCTGTCAATTTTCTTGTTGTGTTTTATAGCCTGGAGCACATCCCATATGTCCTGAACCCAGAACACCATCAGTGGGCTTAAAGCAAGCTCCCTTTGCTTAGAAAGACCTAGAGCTGCTGCAAGTCCCTATCACCTTGGAGCTTCTTTTAGGGAAGAGGATCTGTCAGCCAGGCAGTAACTGTGCTTCCACAAAGTTTGGAAAACAGAGATTTTTCCTCTGAGACATTATAGCAATGTTGGCTGTGATGAGACTGGTTTTCACTTTCCAGACCTTCCTGTTTCTGAGCTTGTCTTGCAACAGAGCCAAAAACCCTATTACAAAAATGTCTGCGGATAGCCATTTTGTGTATAGGCATGTGCCTGAGTACACCTGTAATTCCTGATTACATGCCAAAATAGTCAGAAAGCTTTTCTCTGTGTGTGTGAGCGAGTGAGAACTGTTACTTCTAACTACAAAGTGCCAGCTCTACTACAGCATGGTGACCAAGAAAGAAATGTTTGACCTATTGGGCACGGTTTCTTCATTTACGAAGACGTTTAGTAAGGGTTTTTTTGACAGAAATTTCTATGAAGTCATATTTTCTGAAGATGGTAACTGTTGGTTCTGGCAGTTAGGAGCATTTTACATCCAAATACCCCAAGCTGCTTTACGGTGGTGGGTCTCTGAAAGAAGAACGTTCTGGCTTTGTGACTCGCTCTTGAGGGTATTTGAAGCCAGTGGCAGATGACGTTTGCTATTAAGACTTACCAGTTTCTTGTGCTATCATAGCACTCACACATAGAACGGGACTCCAATGTGTCATTTTTTCAGAGTACAAACTTTACCTCTATCTAGTCACTCCCCTGGAGAGCTGAGAGAGAGAGATCGCCTGCTGCACTGCCATGGTGCCTTGAAAAGCAGCATCCAGGCTGTCTTAAACACACTTCAGAAAGTCTTTCCTTTGCTTTGCTGGCACCGAACAAGCTTAATTGCTAGGGTGCTGCATGGTAGAGGGTTGCGCAAACAGAAGGGTGGCTCAGCAGGGCAGGAACTGCTTGGTGTCTTCTGGACCACAGCCTGCAGGTGGGATGCGCCTTATTCCATTGCAACCTCTTGGAAAGTAGTGTTTTTTACATTGGGAGTCATAGCAGCAGCTGGATGACCTTACATCAGGCTGTCCTTGCACACCCATTCTTTCTGCAGTCTGGGACTTGAGTGCTCTTTGTCACTAACAGGCATGTTGCTGTGTTCTATACCCTGCCTGCCACAGGGAGATTAAGAAGATGATAGTGCAGGAACGAGGTGAGATTTTGAATTCTGAGGGTAGGTGATTTGCCCCACTGTGTCTGCTCTCTCATCTTCATAACAAAACAGAACAATGTAAGAGGAGAATAAAAACAAGTGTGCATGCTTTTGGTGCCACAAACCAGGCACAAGGATAGGACTTGTCTTCAGGTGTTTCCAGAGAGGACGGGCAGTTTGCATTAAAAGCCCACTGTTTAAACAGGGAAATTAAATACTGCTTGACAGTGATTCTTGTGATGGACTCATACTCCTCACCAGCACTATGCCTCATTCCCATATGGAACAGATGCTGTTGTTATTGCTGCTCAGAGGCAGCAGAGATTAACAATTTCCATGTACAGATACTTCTTTGGCATTACATAAGCCATGTATTTAACACACACTAAATTTTCATTGCAAATTGGCTGCTGTGGGGGTATTCACATTTTAAAAAATGTGTTTCCTTCCCAAGGCATGCAGTTATGCTATAGCCTTGGCTCGATCTGATTATGAAAACCATACTAAGAAATGAAGTGTGTATGGGGCTGTGGGAGACATCATTTAAAAACAAAATGATAAGAAGAAACCCCAGGGCTCATTGTTAGTTTTCCAAATTAGATGGAGTGGAATAGTTATAACCTGTTACATGCTCATCTTTGGTCACAAATATAGGAGCGGCAAGGTAAGGCTGGGGTTCACGTGGCACTGTCATAAGGCTGAAAAGTTGCATGCAGCGGATCATAGAAACTTCTCTTAAGACACCTACCGTAAGCTGAAACAACACTGAGGTACAGTATTCATGCTTATTCATCAGATTAGGGAGAGAAAAGATTAAATCACACTTGAGATGTCTGTCTGGCTGCCTCAAAAAACTTCATTTTCACGCTAAGTGTAGTTTTAAAATGTCACCCTGAAAATGTGTGACATTTTAATGGGCTGATTGCCAAGATTCTCAAATCCATTAATCTGCATGCAAATCACAGCCTCAAATATGATGGAAAAAATATAAGAAACCAGAATTAGAAGAGAATGCCTTGAATTCCCCTTGGTTAAAAATATGTTGGGAGGATTCTCTGTTACAAATGTAATATTAAAAAGGCAAACGATACTGAAAAGATGTTGTGGTATTCCTTTTATACTGATAGCTGGTTGTGATTGCATGTGGTCTTTTTTAGAGCTGTCTATGAAAAGCAGCCTGGACATGGCCTGTTCTTTCAGTAAACCACAGTGTGTTACAGCATCATGACTGTCTCTGATGCTGCCCTGAGGATGGGTTGCATTTCCTTCTCCACATTTCTGATGCAGCTCCAGTGAAGACAGTGGGATTTCACCAACATCTTCTGATCATCTACCTCCAATAAATAGTTTTCAGCTTGCTCTTAAAAAATGATGGGACCAAAACAAGCACCAAGGGCCACCAATTCTGTAATCCCATGCATTTCAATTAGAGAAACCAAGGAGCTTGCAATATTCAATTAGCTACTGCATGCCAGGGTCCATGACTAGGCTTGTGGGAGTTAAACGCATGCATAAATACTTACTGGATTAGGGTTTATGGTTAGACAAAATCCTACCAGCTGAAACAAAACTTCCTATCAGGATCTAAGCCTTAAACAGTTGTAGTGGGAGGAGAGTGCAGTCAAGTTCCTACGGCAGGTTTTCTCATCTAGTGTAACTAACTAGATCAGTGCAGGACTTGGCATATCCCAAGCAATTGTTTCTAGCTTCTGCATAGCTCTTCTGCTCTGGGAGCTGATTTGTGACTTGAATCTGTTTGAATGGAGATGGTAAATTTGATTTACTTGTGAAAATGAAGTGAAGAATTCCACATCAGAACATTCTGGGTCACAATGTACTTTGGATTATAAGATTTAGTACAGAAATTAGGCCCAAACCACACAATTAAGATCCAAATTTCAAACATCAGAAGTTTGAGGTGAATCAAAACTAGGGCTTAGTTCATCCATTCACGAAGACATCTGTGTAGCTTGGAGCTGACCCTGTGCTTGGATCTTCCCATCTCCTTTGGAGTCCCCAGAACTGTTCAAATTCAGGAATGAGACCCTTTTCTAGTTTAGAGCAGAAAGCCAAAAACCACACACACAAAGCTGTTTAAAAGAGAAAGCAGCCTAGGCAGAAAGAGGAAGCAGCAGAGAGAACTAGCTATGAACTAGTCCTGGATCTCTAGAAGTGTGCAACTAGAAACACGGCACAGTGGTGGATGTTTCAAGGTAATATTGTTCTCCCTCAGAGATTGGAGAGTACTCAAAGTTTATGCACAAGAAAGAGACCAAACAATGGCACTGGGGGAGAATCAAGATTTAGCTCAGAATCAATTTGCAGAAACAACAGAAGAATAAATCTGAATTTCCAGAGCAGGAGGCAGGGGTTTTGTTGAGGGCTGAGCTTCGTACAAGGCGCATTGCAGAGAGGCTGACCTTCTTAAAGTGGTTCCTGGGCCATGGGAGGAAAGACTGGCCCCCACCCATGCATCTCTTTCGAAGAACAAGGTAAGACAATGCATGTGGCTTTGGACTTTGCAAAGGCAAAGTGCTGGTGTCACCCTTATTTCTATCACACATGGCAAAGTTGAGGGGGGAGCCTCAAGAACTGAGCCAAGGAGGACAAGGGCAATTTGCATCATGCTTCACTGGCTGTGTGCCTATGGCTCCCAGTGGGGGGATGCCGGCAAGTGCATGTGAATC
The DNA here is from genome assembly GCA_024733675.1 of Psilopsiagon aymara. NCBI lineage: Eukaryota > Metazoa > Chordata > Aves > Psittaciformes > Psittacidae > Psilopsiagon > Psilopsiagon aymara. The sequence goes on from JANRGW010031074.1 coordinate 4,954, forward strand.
ACCAGTCTCATCAGCCGCACTGTGACAGGAACTGGTGTTAACTGCTGAAACCCCAAGGCAGAGTGACCTTTCCCTGGTGGGAAAAGCCAGGATCAGGTGAGCAGCATGGTAGGGGCTCTCCGCTCGTAGCCATGAGGAAGGGTGTTTCTTCTGGCCTCCCCTTTGGCAAGGTGGTGCACAGGAGCTGATCACAGTAGTGCTGTCTGCCTGCACAAGTGCAGCTCTGAGCAAAGCTTGCCTCCCCAGAGCCAGCAATGGCTCATTGATGACAAAGTAAGTCATCAGTAGAAGTGAAGATCTCTTGGTGTTGCACTTACGATGCAAGGATACCACAAAGAATGTTTCTAGGGATCCTCTACCAAGACTCATCTCTTGCTTACTGCCCCTTGTATTCATTATGAAAGTGTTTGTCTTTAGGAATAGATACAGTTCTCACCTGAACACACGCAAAAGAAAACAAGCACAACAGCCATTTCTGTAGAAGAATATATTATTTAGCAGATCAGTTTAAAAGTAAAAAAAACCCAATCTGTACATCTTTGAAGGTTTTTCTCATTGGTGCTTTTTGCATCCATGAGGATAAAAATTTGCTTGCACAGTGGTTTCAGCTTCGTACTCCCTTTGCTCATGCCAAAGGATCCCATGATGTCTAGTCGTACCAGGCCACAGAAAGAACCTGAGGTTTCTTCTGACTTCTTCTATTGTAGAAAAAAAATATACATCCATTATGCCGGGCTTCTGAATGTACTGTGAACACTATAAAATTCAGAGAGTAATACAGAGAAATGTGTTATTAGGGCCTAATAGGCAAACAAAAATATATGCCAGGACCCTTGTCAGAATATAAGCATCTGTTAAGCTATGCTGCAATTAGCATACTGCTGTACACATATATGTTATATCTTGACTAAACCAACTGTTTCGTTTGGTTTTAGGTGCCAGTGGGTAGTTTTCCAGAAAAGGCTCCTGAGCTCAACTGCTTTGTCTCTACACACTGCTGTCAATGTGGTCACCAGAAGGGCAAATCTGCTGAAGATCTGAGCTGAAAACCATGCCATGTGCACAACAGAGGGCATTCCGGAGCATGGGGAATCCTTGGTGCTGACACTGACAGTGCCAGTGTGAGCAGGCTGCAGGCTGTAGACAAGGCGCCTAGGCAGGCAGACAGGTCTGTGAGGCATCTGTGCCTGCCACTTCTCTGTGTACATGGTCCCAGTTGGATTTTGACGTAGCCACCACATCCGTTTGGCAAACACAGCACTTCTCAAAACCAGAATAACCTCAGGGCTTGTGTCTTGTTCAGACTTTTTAGTCTCACTTTTCAGTACTTCCAGTGGTCAAACTGTCACTTTTCTTTTTCTGCAACTGAAAGGAAGAACAAAGGAACATTAATACCCTGACTCACACAGTGCCGCTGTGCTCTGCTGCTGTCAGTCAAAAGCTCATCTCTTCAAAAGTATGGGCAACGTTGCTTGGGAAATAACAGGCAGCATCTTTATCACAGGCACCGTTTCGTCTAAACTGCTCTTGGATGTATGTCCTGAGTAAACAGAACTCAGTCTTTCTCATCATCTGCTATGCTAGGCTCTTAGATTATTAACTAACTCTTCTTGCTGCAGGATATTTCTGAATTCAGACAGCTCTTGTTTCTCTAAGACCCTTGTACCTGTGCACTCTGATTAAAGCTCCGTTAGTTTGTATGGAATTTTTGTTTGACAGCTTCTGTAAACCAGAAGTAAAATCTCAGCTCAACTTGAAACATGAGCAGGACTCAGGAAGTTTGGTAGTCATATTTGAGTTCTTCTTCCCTCCTTAGAGAAATGCTCCTCTCTAAACTGAAGAATGCCTAGAAGACTTTCTTCTCCTTTATAACTTAGTGTCCTCAAAGCATGTTCTCTTTGGTTAATATTTGCTGCTGAAGGGCTTTTTCTCCTAAGCACCTGGGAGGAGGTGGCAGCTACTCCAGAAAGCTACTATTCCACTTATCCAGCCAAGGATGATCAAGTGAATGAATCTTCATTTCCCACAGATCAAACAATGTCAGCACAACTACTATGCCAGGGCACTTCGCAATCTATTTTAATGACAGAGTGACTGATAGTATCCTGTCTACATGATCAGGTTTTTCATGTCAGAAAACATCTACACTGTGATGCCATTTCGTTAGATTTTGTCGTCTTGCTCAGTGTGCGAGGGAGTTGGGCAGGCTCAGTGTCACAGGCTACAGGATGCTGTGGGAGCCAGGCCAGCATGCCAGCTGCTGCACTGTGGGCAGCTCCCAGGACCTGGCTTTGGTCTCTGCTCTGCCAGGCTCCTGAGGCAATGCAGACATGGTCAGAGGCAACAAACATGATTGAATAGATCTCCTACCTCCCCTGAGCCTTAAATATCAAAATGAGAGATGCTGTAAATGGAGGCTGCCACTCAGCATGGGCAATAAAATAGCTTTATTGGTTGTGCGTTTAACCCTAATGGATGCTGTGTATGAAAGAGTAATTCCTCGTAAAATTTCAAGCACAGACACATGAGTGGAAGTTTCTTCCTAGAAAATAAACTTATGGATTGGTGGTGTGGTACCTTGAGCTGCCCAGCCCCAGGACACTTTGCAGCAATGTAGCCCAGGCTAACTCTTTCCCAGGGGAAGGCAGCTCCTTGCAGGAAGAGATGTTTGATAACACGCTCCACTCAGGCAAGTAAGTTCTGGGTTTTTGGTCTGAGGTCCCCCTCTTGCAAGGAGCATCCTTCCCATGGCTGTACTTGTGTGGTACCTGGCGGACTTGGCAAGGACATGCTTGTGTGCACACTTACTGCTTGTGATGCACACCCAGTCAGGAATAACTGTTGCATTTCTCATAATAATGATTATGCCATAAGTATACCTGATGTTTCAGAATTAAGCTGCTATTAAATTATAATGTTTAACTTATTCAATCAGAATGTTTGCTTTATCAAAGAGATATTTAGAGCTCACCTCTTTCATAGCATCATCTATCTGTTTTAATTCCTCATAGTGGTCTCTGGATTCCCAAAGGGGCTGGAGCATTACCTCCTCCACTTCTGGGAATAGCTAGGTGCAAATAAGGAAAGAATATCAACATTTCATTTTGTACTTTTAACTTGTATGTGCTGGAAATGGGGTGAAAGGCAGGTTGTGAATTGTACATCCCCATTTCCCTGCCTAACTAAACACCTGATGCAACAAATGCTGGAGCTCTGCATGCCCACTTCTGCTTCTGGCCTTGGGTGGTTTACCTTTGTTACTGTTTCAAACATGGGGATGAGAACAAACTTCAGGAAGCCAATCTGTGCTGTGGGCTTGGTCACTTTATCACGGTCCATGAATGGTGCCACTGGAAGCCCCTCAGATTTTTCTCGATCACTCTGGAACAAAACCAGGGAGAACAAATATTAATCATGGCTAGAAGCCTTTAAGGATAGCAATGTAACAAGCATTGGCTTGCTACTAGCTAAAGAGCAGTAGGCTTCAGATATAGATCTCAGTGTCTGAAGATAGCACAGAATAGCAGTAAGTTTCCCTTGGGCCAATGCACCCTTCTTTGTTTAGTGCAAGACTGAATAAAGAACTCTGTTCAGTTACTTCTGCATAGCACTGTCATAAAAACAGTGATCTTCAGGCTTGCAGGTCAACAAGGCCACCTGATTCCCTTTCCAAATCTATGAGATTTATGAGGTAAAACATTTCAGGGCATTCAGAAGGGTGCTAATGGCTCTTGACACTCTTCCAGAGAGTGATTATTTTCAGGTATTCAATGAGAAATTACATCTCCTTCTTTACTAATTATCAAAACTAGTTCTGGCTGGCCAGGTCAATGGAGAGTAGTTCAATTGACTGCAAAAAGTTTACCAAGCTACATACTTGACCATATAACTTATTGTTTCTATGTGTATGGGCTCATGTGCAAGGAGGTCACAGACTGTGTATGCAAAAAAAGCATATCCCTTAGCAGATTTTCTTTCTCAGTTACTGTGTCTTTCAGCGCCATGTCTTTGCTGGATGGCCAAAATAGTAAGGCACATGGATACTGTAATTTTGAGTAAAAAGCTGGAAATACAGTGGGCTAGAAGTGTTTCTGACACATCATCCAAGAGATCCTTTTGGCATGAACCCTATCAAAATATAGACAAAACACAAAAGGCAGCTCCAGCATCTCCTCCTCAGAGCACTGCAGCCATGTGTTGATTGAGATCCCACTGCTGCAAGCATGTACATGTAGCTTGGGAGCCCATGTGCTAGGGATAGCTGAGGGCTTCTGTTCCAGGGATCCTTTTTTAAGCAATCAGAAGCTGTGTTCAGCTGGGAATACAGTGAGGAGCAATGGTCTGTGGAGCTTGAAGTCTGACTTTGCAGACTGCGATACTCATATGCAGTGAAAAGTATCTAAACTAGTTCCTATGTGATACTTGATCATTTACTTGACAAGTTTCTCTTGCCCTTGCTCTTGCCCTTTTGTCTCAAAAATCATTTATATGTCAAACAAACTTGCTTTACAGAGAACAAGCTGAAGTCTGTTAGCATTAGGATTTCTAGGTTGCTCCTGTCTTTCATCTGCAAATTACATTCATTTGCTTTCTGAACAGCTTCTTTTGCTGGAATCCTTCTCCAATTTTCTGTAAAAGAAGCCTTCCCATACTAGAGCTAGACTGGTCTGTCAGCGATGGAGTACCTGTAGCTGAGGTGGGATTCAGGAAGAGCAGCCCTCCCTCATTCTTACCTGCATAAAATATTCCTCTAGTAAGCAATCTACCCAGGGCTCCGCTACTTCCATCGGGCGGACTTCATTGGAGATATCACAGCATTTTATCAGTACCATCTTCAGCTGAAAGAGGATAATAATTTAATACTGCAGTCTTAATGCCAGCCCTTTTTTCCCCTACCCAGAGCCTTTCTCTTTACAACACACTGTGAGGCAATGTTTCCAAACAGGAAGGACAGTTTTAGGATGAAATCAGAGGCCTTAAATGATCTGGATTCTTTACCAGTTACTCTGTAAATCACTTATCTCCTCTCTGCCTTGGTTTCCCTGTCTGTGGCACTGCTATGTGTCTCAGTGGGACATGGGCTTGCCTGCTGCATGAAGAGATTCAGCCACAAATGACCATGAGGTTGTTTGTGGAGCACTCAGAGGTAGCTGGGGAAAGACTTTCCTGGACATCAAAGATGACTGGATTGGGAAGTAGGGGAGACTAGAGTTTGTACTCTTGTGGATACCCTTTGCCCCACCATAATGGACAATATGAATTTGTGACCTGACAGAGTAAAAATGATTTTTTCCTGATGGGACTTCAGGATTTCTAAAGCTGGAATAATCTATTTTATATAGAGCATTTTCAAACTGTAATTCTTTTTGGTGGGGCAGAGAATGTAGGAAGGATTTATGTTTCTTAATAATTCATATTGAATCTTGGGTTTTAAATAAACAAATTTCAATCTACACGCTTTCAGAGTGCATAGAAAAATCATAATCCAGAAAACCTCTTACACATGTCATGTGTTCTTCATTTGAGTAATCAAAATTTTCCATTTTTTCCTTGAAAGAGTCCAGTATTTCTGCATGTCTCGCCATGTCTGTAGCCAGGATTAATGTAATTATCCCCTAGCAAAGAAAGCATGTTCACATATTAACTTGATATTCTTTACAAAGTCTACTATTGCAGAACAAAGTGGGGTCTTTCTTTCACACAAAAAGCCCCAGATGTGGTACATAGTTAATACCTAAAGGGGAAGTTTCTGACTTGAAACTGCCAGGCAAATTGGAAGAGGGTTATAAAGAGTTCATGGTAAATGAAGATCATGGCTGGATTGGCCTGTAACATTTGTGTGATATTCCAGAGACATTGAGGGTTTTCTTTTCTGATTGATTAATTGTGGAAAAACAAACTGTACAACAGGATGCTAAAAGCCACACTTTGCTTGCCAAGATCCACTACTGGCTCCTTGGAAAGCACTATAGATTTTGCTGCTGACTCTTAAGGGTCCTAGGAAGAGACAAAGATCAGTAGTTGTAGGTGTCCTCTGTGCTCATCTTCCTTAGATTAGGAGCTTTGAAATACCCAGATGCAGACAATGTGTTAGGAGCTCAGCATTCTCCTGCTAGGTTGAGTTTATGGTGGGTAAACATGATTTATTTAAAGTTGAAGGTTTTCATACCGATCTGTCCATTTTGAGCTCACACCTGCTTCCTGTACACTGGAAGAATCAGTAACTCCAACTAGACAGGTATCTGAACCATTACATTGGTCTGCTTTTTCATTTGAAGTGTAACAAAAAGCACAAATGCTTTTTCACTTGTTTGGAAACTAAGCCTGAATTTTGGCCCTTGCAGCTCTAACAGGAATTGTAGCACTGTTCACTGTCTCAGAGACAACTGTGATGACTCCCAGTCCACCAGAGCCTCTTCCAACAGTACAAGTACTCTGTTGTTGTAAACCTTTTCCAATTTGAAGTCTCTTTTAATATTAATACAATGTTCTCTTAAAGCATAAACTTTTGCCATGAGAACTTAATCCTTTCCCAGTCAAAGCTAATTGGCTCCTTCAATAATATAAATATCTATCCCCCAAACGTCATAGGCTTTAATAGTCAGGATGTGCTCATTATTTCTCAGCAAGACATTCTGGGAGTGCTGCTGTGGAAATTTTCCAAGAATCCCTCTTGAATCCTTACAGTGTGAGGGGCTTTTTCAGTCCTACTCTCTGGGGAGAATTATTCACTTGCATTGTACAACAGGGACATCTGCAAGTGCCTACGTCTTCAGGAACAGTTTGTATGACACAGAGGGGAACAGCATTCATACCTGTCTTATCTGTTTGAATTGGTCCTGGTTGACGTTGGAGAAAATGTTGTATTCTGGCTGGGAAATGATCTGGAAAGCCACAGCACAGTGGTGGTTCTCCAGTGGGGAGATGTCATTGTAGCGTACCGCAAGCTCAGTCCGCGCATTTATCTGATAGCTGATGTGAAGAGAAACAATGAGAACTCCTGCAGACACACACCAGCTGCTGTAAACCATGCTGCTTACTTTTATTTACATTCTTTTCGATACTTATTCAATTAGATGTAATTTGCTTTTGGATTGTTAATACTAAATCAGATTTTTTGAGAAGACAGACTTTATTTTAATATTGTCTCAGGCACTATTCCCCTGTAGAAGCTGGTTTGGAGTTTGGTTTGGATTGGGTTTTTTGATTTTTTTTAAGTTTTTTTTTATTTTACCAGGTGTTTGTAGCTTAAAATGACATAAGACAAAGAAAGAAAGAACTGTTTGGGCTTCATTCAACCCCCACTAATGTTAATGGAGAGGTTCTCACTGATCCCAGTCAGAATTGGGTTCTGCCCTTATTTAACAGATAGCTACAAATAAATTAGATTCTCTTTTGTTCACACACATATGCATGCACACAAAAATGTCCATGGGTCAACAATTGTCATTTCATCACATGACAATAAATAGAATAACATGCACTTCATTATTTATAATTATGAAATACTGTGGAAGTTAAATCATGTTTTACATCTTTGTGTAATTATTCCATTTCAGTCAATAGAGCTATAATAATTAATTCCCTCTCTCTCAGCTGTACAACATTTTACCTTTTTTTCTCAGCAGTGGGGAAAATGTAGGAACAGAAAGATGAAAAAGCATTTCCCTCAAAGAGCCAAGGACAACTGGCAACCCCAGCCCGGACCTGAGTTTTTTTTCTTGAAGCTCTGCCTTGGCCTACGTGTGAGTAAGCACCAGGGCCTTGGGGAAGGTCATAGCCAGCTCAAGCTGTGAGAAGGAGAACCTGATCTTCCAAAACTGCAGCTGATATTACCTCCCCAATGAATTTCAAGGGACAGACTTACGTATTGTTGTAGCCTGGATGGTCCAGGTCATGGCACACTGCTGCAGTCATGAGAATCAAGATGTCAATTTGGGAAAATTTCTCCTGTAAAATACAGAACACCGTGGTAGTATTACACTTTTTACTTCTCCTATCCCCATAATTGAATATAAGTGAAAAACCCACCCACATTTACTTTCTAGAGAAATACAAATCTGAGCAAAATGAAGTGCTTCTCCATAAACCAATTTGCTTCAGTCGAGAAAGAATTCTGCCTTCCCTTCCAGTAAAAACGACTCAGATTTGCCTTTGTTGCATTAAATAACAGAAGCTCAGAGGAGGCAATTTGCTTGAAACTTGTTATTACTGCAGGGATCACATAAAAGCACGGAGATATTGGTATAGCCTCTTACAAGTCATTTGACCATTCTGATTAGCTAGCAGAGGGCTGGAAGACAGCTTAGTTGCCATTGCATTCTGTGCTAACTAAAGTTTTAAAAAGAGTGAGAAAAATTAAGTGTTCCATTCCCACAGTTTCTGAATAGGGAAAACCTTCATTAAAGCAAGTTTTCTTCACACTCCTACTGGCAAGAAAACACTTAGGCCAGTAACTGAGATGTTCAACTATGGAGAAGACAGGGGTTTTTTACTGAAAAAAATCTGGTTTGTACAGAAAAGAATAGAGACAAGTTATCCGGCCAATGAAAATGAATTATTCCTACAGTTTTGAACAATGTACAGGTTGAATGAGAATCTTGCATACTGTACATGTAAGGCATTATTTGAAGTAGCTCACCCAGGTGTAAGCAAACATTTGGCGAAAACCTCTTGTGGGAATATTTTGTGTCATAGATGAAGACCATATCTACAGACCATAACTCATCAGGCTTTGGGATCTGATTCATAGATGTTTCATGCTATCAGAGTGTCAGAAGAGCTTCAGTGTACAGATTTGGAGTATCCAGGAGGTGAAGGTAGCATCCCAGCAGCCTCAGAAAGCTGTGCAGGTGCTTGAGGTGTGGGACAGGATGGCTGAGTGGACAGCCAGAGGTGGAAACCCAACACTTCCTCCTTGCCCCAGGGACTAAACCCGTACAGCTAGTGCAAAGCTAATCACTTGATAGCAAGCTGGTGGCCTGTTTGCAAGAAAAGTGGCACAGGTGTCATGGTGCTGAGCGGATGAACATGTCCCCATGATGGAAATGGGGTGATACTACTGACATGGAGGGCATACCTGGAGGCTGCAGAGAGAGATCATGCTGTACATCATCTGGGTCACGCAGAAGCAGTGCCGGAAATTATGAAAGGGGTTGTTTCTGTAATTGTCATGAATACACAGCTGCCGAGAGGGAATGAAACAGTCAGAGAGAGAAGAGCTCTTTCCAGCCTCCCTGGAAGCACTTTATATCCCTACAGGTGTCCTATGGAACTCAGTATTATTTTCTGCTAGGACAGACTGACAGCACAACTGACACTTACTGCCCTCCTGGGGGAGGGAGAGAGATTACTGCCTTTGAAGAGCTGGTCAGCAGGTAAAGCTCATAGCAGCTTCTCTCATACCAGCTAGCAATGGGTAAACATCCCAGCACAGTCAAGTGAGATAGTCCTACCAGTGCTGAGAAAGGACTCTGCTCTCATCCTGAAGTTGTATTTCAAACCACGCAGTGATTAAATGGTGTCTTTGGATGTGTAAAGAACTCAAAGTATATCCCCGTTCCTCCCTCTTGCTGAATGCAAATTGCAGCTTTGAAATCCTCAAGGCTGAAATGTAGTTGCTGTTTCATTCGCAGATGCTCAGAAGTAGTACTTCGGGATGTGTTGCTTGGCAAAGTGAAGATATGAATGCACATTCCCTGGCTTACCTATGTGCATTTCCTACATTAAAGCAGCATGGGAGAGATTAAGCCATATAGGCACATGGGACAGATTTTAACTTTCTACAGATCCTGGCTACATGCCCTTATTACAAATGCAAGCTCAAGCTTGTGTTTCCATGTGTCCTCACTACTGTCAACTGGGCTGAGTGAAGCTGGCAGAGCTGCGTTACCACATGCCACAGTTGTTTTTGCAATGTACTGGAGAGCCTTTGGTGTCCTGTTTTGCACAAAACAGCCAAGCATCAGCAGCACTGCTGGTCCCCTTCTGCTGAATCATCCATAGGCTGAACCCTTATGCACATGCCAGAGCCCTTGGAGAGCCCTTAGGCACACACTTCAATTACTGAACATGAACTAATGACGTGGAAGGAATTTGTGTCCCCTTCTCCAGGTAAATAGTGAATTTACTTAAGGAGTCTTCAAGCCCCATCAGGATCAAACCCTTCAATCTGGGACCTGACTTCTAGGAAGCCTTAAAGCTCTGGCTCAGGTCAAGAGAACTGTGGGTTTTCAATACTTGTTCAGTATTTGGGGGCTTCATTGCAAAGCTGTTCAGATTATTCTTCAGCAATGAGTTCAGTAATATACGGTATTAATTTAAAATAAAAACTAATGGCACAATACGGTTGACAGCAAGGCTCACAGGTGCTGAGCAGTGTGTCACAGCCTCTGCATAGAGGCTGTAATCATACCCAGGCACTGCACGGACGTAATGTACACAACTGGCAGTGAAGCCCAGAACACCCCAGGGCACTCCTGACTCAGAGCACTGAAGGACTGGAGTGATTCTGTTGCATTAGCCATCTGTCCCTCCCCTTTCTGAAAGATTTCTGTAGCCAGTGGATGTGGGAGCCAGAAAGCAAGTGTATGCATGAGGTGGCTTTTTCTCACCTACTTAAGTTCAAACTGGTGCCCATACTGTGCCTGGGGAAGTATCATAGTTTGAAATAGAGTCCTTGAGGCTTTTTTTAATCATCTTCTTTTTTTCTGCAAAGTCAGCATTTAAGAAAGGAAATCCCACCCTGTCTTACCTTCATAGAAAATACATAATAAAGTCCTCTTGGTCAGAGCAAGGCTGTCTTAAATGCTAGTGGTAACCAATTACTTGGAGATCCAAGCTAACAGGAAGCTGCCTGCAGTAGTGCATGTGGGTGGCATGTTGATGTGTGCTAACATATCACCTTGTTCCCCATGTTTTCAGGCTGTGAGACAGGAGGAGGAAATTTTCTGTTTTATCTACTCTGTGCTAGCCTTGTTTGCATTGGGTTTCATTCCATCCCTTCTGTTCAGCTGCTTTCTAAGGTCAACAATACTGAGCTTTTCATCCGCCTTCTTAGTGAGAAAGCTCCCTAGGTCTTGATCTTTTTTTTTTTGTATCTCCTTTAATATGGCCATACTGTGTTTCTAAAAAGGCCCAGAAACAAATTTCGGGTAAGCCTTACACTTCTATAGTCACTTCGTAACACAGGTCCATTTTATCTCTCCTTTCATTCTCTGATCAGCCTTACACCTTTTTAGCTTCTTTGTGCAGCAGCACACCGAGCAGTGACAGTCACTGCCCTGTGTAAGCGCTTGCCCAGGTGCTTTCTGCTCTTGCTGTACTTCATGATATGATGAATTCAGAGTTTGCTCTGTGCTTGCTAAATAGCTTCTGAATTTGTGGAATCTTTTCAGGTCCTTCTGGGAGTCTACATCCACCACGTAAAATGGTTTCCAGTATTCTATGTATACTCTTCAGGTAATTAGAAGAGATTAACAAGACGTAAGTCTTTGCTACAGGAATTGTATGAAACATCTGTATAATGAACTTCACATCATGAAGTTTTAATTACTGTAATAATAAATTTGTCAGGTAAAGATGTAATTTTTACTAACTATAATTCTTCAGGCTTTCCCTAGATCCTTTTTAAACAATGGGTGAAATATTTACTGTTCTACAGTTCTCTAGGAACACAGCAGGTTTTTCTGAGAAAGCCAATATATTCTTCAGCTTTTCAGTAAATGCTTTCTCAAGCTCCCCCTTGGACCTGAAAACTTACTGGGTTTTAGATCAGTGTTTCTTCTTCAGACATCTTAGTTTTGTATGACCTTAACATTATTATGGCTTGCATCTCTGCATCATTCTCAACATTAAAGACTGAAGAAATTTATTTAGCCTCTCAGAAATTCTTTCCTTCCTGACTTGCCCCTTTACTCTCCATGTAGTACATCTGGTAATTATTGCACATTCGGGCTTTTTTGGCCATATCTGAAAATGCTTGTCTTGCCTCCATTTTCAGCAGCTGCCAAGATAATTCACCAGAAATTAACTGCTCTCAATAACAGAAATCTCAGCAAATGCAAAACAGTTAAAAAAGTATCATCTGTGACCACTAGACTGCAAACATTTGCTGAATTACTTAAATTTTAAGAATCCGTATAGATTGATTGCTTTCAGTGGGATTCTTCAGGCAAGTCCAGTTAATTCCATGACCAAAGGTCTGCTTAATCAATTTTTGATTTTAAATATTTTCAAGTATAAGTAATTTGAAATACTTACCAACCACCTCTTTAATGTGATAGGATTGATATTGAAGTCTTTTACCAATCCAAGATCATGGTACATGTGTTCCAAGCAACTCAGCATCTGTAGCCAGGAACAAATAGGTTATTGGCTTGGTAAATATAACTTTGCATTCTGATACATTGCAAAGTGAATTTTCTCCTTGCAAGCATAGAATAATTGCAGAGCCCTCTTGTTAAGATGAAAGAAAGATGTTCAAAGATTTTGTGATTAAAGACAGTGCAAGAGGGAAGATAGAGAGGTTCTGAAAGCCTTTTGAAGTAGACAGATTGCTGTTGACTTCACAGGTTTTGTGGAGAGCTCTGAATCACACCAGCTCTCTTTAGTAATTTGCCATTCATTCATTTCATAGCAATGTCTTCTCACAAAAAAGTATTGCCATTTTCCTAATTCAGCTGGGATATGTTCTAATGCTTGTTGAAAACACAGGAGTTTTCCCACTGACTCCAAGGGCTCTGGCTGTATAGAAATGGACCAGGCCCTAGCCATATAGAAAATGGCAGCAGAAAATAAGATTCGTAAAACCCCCTTTTATTCTAGATGTATGTCAATACCTTCTTTCTTTATGGCTTCTTCTGAGTTCCTAACGCCATTATCTTAACTCCTGTGATTTCTGTGCTTTCTTGTTAGACAAAAGGTCTGTCAATATAGCCCTACAAAACTGCAGCAGGGTTGTGACCATCCACTCCTGTAAACTATAACTGTGAATCCCAATAGCTGAAATGCAAAGGAGGGCTGCTCTTGCTAGACAACATCTGCTCTGCAGTAGGAAGGAAGGTGCAGGTCATATATCACTACCAATCCCAGTTAATCTTCTGGATTTGAAAATAGTAGAAAGGAAAGGTATTGATCATCTGAAGTGTTTGGGCACTCAACAGCTGCCACCAGTCAGAAATGAACAGGAGTTCAGGAGTTTATGTATCTGCATTCCCATTTCTGAAGGCAAAATCTGCAGGGGATGAAATGTAACCATTAAATTATCTGATGCAGTTCTTAGACTGTAGGCTGATGATTTTTAGCATGATGAGTGTAATGTCACAAATATGGCCTTGGAGACATTTATAGCTAGGTTTGTATTATTTAGGCTCTTCAAAACTCTCCAGCAAAATGATTTCATCTAATGAAACTTTATGTTTATCCAGGGAATATACATAGTTCATGCAGTAAACAAGAGGATGGTTTTGAGTCATCTGAACAGGAAGAAAGAGACTTTCCTGCAAGACTTCAGGTTCAATGTCATGAGCTGAATGGTGCTCAGATCTCATGGGTAGCATTTTGCTGTAGACCACCATGTCCTGTTCCTAGTCCCTGAGGTAGAATATGTGTTTGGCAATAGTTTCAGAAAAGACTTCCTGAGACAACAGACTGGGTCCAGAAGGGCTGAATTACCCTCAGAAAAACCTATCTCCCCCCAGCTGTTGCCGAGAGAGCCTTTGGTGAGTGGCAGGATGACCATAGTCCCAAAGCTCCTGCCCCTGAAAACGAGAGAATCTCAGTTTTCATTTTTAGCTTTCTTGGTCAACAGCAAAAGCTTGAACATTGGACTCTTCTAAGGCTTAAATGAGTGGACATTTGATAAAGCGAACACAAGGTTGCTGCACAGTTCTGTTTACTGAGATGCTGCAGAGCACATTATTAATTTGCTTACAGAAGGCTAAGGTTTATAACCTGCCTGCCCTCCACTGAACATGTGGGCAAACGCTCATTGCTAAACAAGCATTGACAGAATTGAAATATTCTCTGCAAACATAAACCAGAGCTAAAAGGGTAAGATAAACCCATGTGGTGCTCAGCTCACTAGAGATTGTGTGCTATCTTATTTCTGAGCAGCTCTCCTCCCTTCAGGGCATGTCTAATCTCCGCATTCTCTTGTTAGCCTTGTTCATGCCACCATATAGTGTTTCCTAAGACTCCAAATGAGTTACTGTGCTAAAATAGTATGCCTCAGTACACAAGAATCCATGGATAATGGTTTTTGTCTCTCACTATTCTTCCTTAATAGTCAGAAAAAACAATGAGCCAACAGTGTTATGGTCCACCTGGCAGGTCGTAATTCTCTCTTGCTGTAAAGACCTGACAGGCATTAAAAAGCTGGGGCCAAGACATTTTGCCTGAGCAGTTGTATGGCCATGGTACAGAGAAAAGGGACTGGAGAGGGAGCAGTAACTGCAGAGAACCAGCCTCAGCTTGGCATGCACCGCACAAGGGAAGTTCTGCCAGTCTCTGCAAATGGGAGACGGGCATAAAGCCACCTGAGAAGCCTTCTGTTAAAGCCGGATGAAATATCCTGAAGGGAATATCTTGTCCCTGTGGGTGCAGTATGGGGTACTTTTAATTGTCATGTTGACCTACAGGTGCTGAGCCAGAATGATCTTTACATGCACAACATCTGATTGAGAAGGTAATGAAAGTGATTGCTGCTGTGGTGCTGCTGGAGCTACCCAATCCTTCCCTTGGGAAAAACACAACACTGGACCCCTACTTTAGTCCTGCCCTACCTTACATTTTTCCTAAGTGGGATTTGCTTGTATTTGCTGAATCTAGTTTTATATTATATTATAAGCTGGCCGTTACAGAAACATCCTTTTCATTCATGTTCCCACAGAGGTTTACCCATGGTCCTTCCAGAACCTTCTGCAATACAAGTGACAAACAATGACTAATACTAATAGCAATAAGAAAAATAAGACAATTAAGCAACAGGAAGATACAAACACGCTGTGCCTGCAGCTCTGCAACCTCTTCAGAATACACCACAGGAAAAGTCCTCACCTAAAAGGGTGTGAATCAATGCATGTACCTCTGTTTGGCTTCATACAGCAGCATGCTGCTTTATTGATTTGAGTAGAGTTGTTGATGATGTGCTTGAGCATAGACTTTGCTAGGGATTGATTTGTTCGGATAAAATGGCACGAGACAACTCATGTGGTAACAATGACAGTACACCAGTTGTTGTGGGACATTACTAGGAAAAGTTTGAAGAAAATACAGAGAGAAGTCAGTGTATGATAATCAGCATAGTCTATCTGGCATCTGTTAGGAAACAGCTCTGTATTCTGGTGTAGTATGTAAATCAAAAAAGATAGAAAGTAAGGGGCAGAAAAGGGGAAAATCCCACAGACCATCTCAAAGGGCTCTTCTGACTTTGTTGGCTCTCAGAAAGAATGCTAATCCAGCTAACACAGCATCCTTACCTCATTGGGCTCCCACAGCCATACGTCAAAGGTTGGCTTCCGAAGTGCTTCAATGGTCTCCTGGGACAGCATGTACTGCAGACAGAAAGACAGTTGGCATGAGGGTTCCCCACCCTGGCATGGGACTTTCTATTGGCGTGTCCTTGGCTCTCCCAAGGTTCTGTTCATGAAGGCTTTAGCCATATTTCCCAAGGAGATAGCAACTGATCTCTCTCTCTGCCTGCCCAGCCCTCCTCATGCCCCCCACCCTTCCCACCAGCTGCTTGTGGTCAGGCCAGGAGGCCCATGCCTATCAGGCAGCAAGCCCCCAGGCAGCTTGCTGGTTGGTGGATATCCTTGTGGAGCAGAAAGATGGAGAATCTGGGAGAAATGGGAGAGTGAAGGTGTTACGGAGGGGTTATGGGTAAAACCAGCACAGGGATATAAAGGGCAGAGCGCTCACACCTGCCCCTGGCTGCAGGGGGTTTGTGGCATCAGCAACATTTGATGCAGCCAGTTATGTCTGGATGGTGTGAAGTGTCTACACTCACAGTGTTAAATTAGCTGGTGGGTATGATATATTTACTTTCAGATGATTTATACTCTCCTTTTGAGTATTTTTTCAAGAACGCCCACATTTTCAAATTGGTTGTCAGCCTGCAAGATTGCAGTGATTTTTTATCATTATGCTCAGAGGCTTAGAATAAACCCAGGCTCATCATCCAGTTATGATTTGTGTACAAAATGGAAGAGAGGAATGTGGGGGGTTAAAAGAACAGGACTCTACCAATTCATCTTTTCCAGACTCCATTCATCAGAGTCTCTCTGGGCCACAAAATCCTTGTAGCTTCTCGCTTGGCCCATTTACCAAGGCTGTCTCTAATTAGTTTGGACTTACTGTACTGAGCAGGTAAATGAAATTTTTGGAGCCATCAAACTGCTGATACTTAATCCAAGGTAGTATAACACTAAAGATTAATTTCTTTCCTGAGAAGGCAATTGATTTTGCATTCGCACATACAATATACATTGTATATGATGTTCAGGAGGAAAATTGTGAATTGGCAGTAGAGATTTGTTATTTGATAACAAATGTGTGTTGCTGAATAAACAGCAGAACTTGAAATTCATTTCTCTGTAATGCTCTAAAGGCAAATATGCAAGGATGCATGTCCATACAGTACATCTGCATCACATGGGACCATGTCAACTTCAGAGTGGCTGAGCCAGCTTTGATGTGCGCAAGCAAATGACCACTCGGAAGCTCTGATTTGCACATGCGAGCTGGTGTATTGTCAAGGTGTGAGATGGGCACTGAGCATTCATAGCCTGGAAGCTTTGAATAATTCCTGTGGGCAAAGACTAATGGTGCTAGGACCAAAGATGCTGTGTGCTTCATGGTTTCAGCCTCATTCATCACTGTGGATTTCTGCTTGTACTGGCCCAATAGACATTTTTCTTCAAGCATTGCTGTTTTCTCTAGTAAATACATTATCTCATTTTCACAGGGACAATGAATCATTCTGGAGAGAATCCAATGTCACATTTTTGCTTTGTTTCCCTAGGTGAAGCATTCCTATAAATTACTTTTTAAATTAAAAAATAATCCATTAGGAGAAAACAGGCAGCAGCACTATTTTCAATTTTTCAATAGAGTACAACATTATAAGCTATTTTTGATTGTTTGCTTTGAGCATGGAGAATAAACAAATACAACTAGACCAAAGAGCTTTAAAATGTTCATTAACATTTCAAACACTAATGAGCTTTCAAATATTAAAGACTACTGAGCATCCTACTTTAAGTCACCACAGGCAATGACAGGTTTTTTCTATTGGCTTCCAGAGATTTTGGATCAGGCTCTGGATTTAGAATAGCTAGGATGTAGATGCATTGTAAACCAGCACTTGTCAGGATAGCAATCATGTGGTAGGATTTTGGGAAGAAAAAGCATTGTGTGGTACCTTTGGATAGGATGGTACATCCCGCCGGGGAGTCGGTCTCTTGTTTTCATCCAAAAAGCTGTACTTGCAGGGACAGTTCGTCCTGAAATCAAATATGCAACTGTTAACATTGTGGGATCAGAACCATGGTGCTTCAAAAAATGCTGGAAGTACTCTCGTCCCTCAGTAGGCATCACTTGGAGAATTATCCTGCTTCCCAACCTCTCCTTTTCTGACATGGTGTTACTCAAATGCTTTAAAAGTGTGACTCTCTTTAGGATTTTCTGCCCTTGTGCAGCTTGTTGCAGCTTCTCAGTCTATTTGAATTCAAGTGAGAAGCTTCTGTATTCAGGCACGTAGATTCCCCATAATTTCCATTTAAACCAAGTAACTTTCAGCAAGCAGCTTGCTGTCTGTGGCAGGCATAGCTGTCTGAGGACACCAGGACCCTGACAAGGGCCACGCTGGATATGGACACTGGCACACCTATGCTTATTTCCCAGTGTAGGCACCCATCAAGCCCAAGGCTTATTTCAGCCAAGCTGCAGGCCTTGTAAAATCTTGCATAAGACCATCCTTTTTGATGGCTTGACCATCTTCCCTGCTGCTCTTCAGGTGGGACAACAGCAGTGAGGTGCAGGCCTGGCAGACACAGTTTGCTTGGCTCCCAGGGCCTGGAGGGGGGGAGCCACTGCCAGCAGTTACAGGTAATTAACGTTTGCCCGTTTTTCAACAGCAGCACTCCCTGACAGTGACCTGCTTCATCGCTCCTCTGCGCGTGGAAGAGCCAAGTGATGCTGATCTAGTTGAAGATGTCCCTGTTTACTGCAGGGGGTTGGACTAGATGACCTTTGAAGGTCTCTTCCAACCCAAACTACGATTCTACCCCATCTGAGCAGAGGACCATGATGATGGGAGGTGCACACCAGCCTTACAGCCTTTGCAGAACATCTAGGTTGCTGCATCGCAGTGTGAAAGCAGTTTTTTTCCTTATAGCCATGGGGGCACAACAAAACGTAGAGCTCTGTGGTGTCACCTGTGGCAATCACAATACTTTAACTCAACAGGCTTTTCCCATGCAGTTGGTCATGTGGATTTTAATAACTCTCATGTGAGGTTGATCTGCTTGTATTTTGCATTTATCCCTGGGTTATTCTTTCTCATTTTTCAAGCCTCCTGCCAAATGAAGTTTAAAGAAACCCCCCAAAAGACACAACCAAAGCATTTCATTAACTTTATTTGATCCTTTAAAAATTATTTCACGTATTGTATATTGAATCTCTTTGTAGTGCTTCTTTTCTCTGCTGGGAGTTCATCTGGGTCTCTCTTCTTAACTCTGATGCCTGCTATCACTCCTGATGGTGTTGTCTGAATCCTGTGAAAGTTATGTCATCTTGCAGTTCATGGTGGTCAGCTGGCTTCAACCAGCTTTTGGGGAGATTTGTGGAGCCCTGTTTGAGTTGATTCTCAGGTGCTGAAAAGCTGCCTTTATAATTTCTAAAGCTGTTTTCTCAAAACTCCATTGTGAGGGGTATTAGTAGGACAAAAACAGTGAAATGGGGGCATTCCTTGCCCTAATTGGAGCTGGCTGCCAAGGTTAGTTGAAGATCAGCCAACTATCTTTGATTCACAGCTGTAGTATGATATTGAAGCCTCCATGCTACCACACCAGGGAACACATCAGAGCCAGGGTGCACCAGACCTTTGCAAATGTATAACTGTATCTGCAAATGATCATGATTTTAGATGATACTATATTGCTATTAGCATCTGCCAGTGGTAAGTGCAGAAAGCAGACTACTAAACAAAAAAGTAATTTGAGGGGATGCAAGTGGGGGTCCTTTGCTCTTCTGAAGAGGACAGATGCACAATTCACTCTGCATGATGACTTATAAATCTAGCTGTTCACTCCTACTCTGTCGTTCTGTTAATGTAACAGCAAATGCAAGAAGATGCAAACACACAAGCGTACAGCTGTGTATGCTGTGATATTATTGAAGGAATGTATGCACTCAAACATACTTTTGTACATTAACTAAATTTAGATGTGATCCCTAGTTGCAACTGTTATACATTATCTAGCAAATGGCATAGCACAAGGGATGACAAGTCTAAGTAGGAGCAAATACATTGCTATATACACTGGGATGCCTTGTTTCCCCCCCCCCAGCACGTATCTCGTGCCAATGGGAGAGAGATTGCTAAGCCTCTCTGGGATGAAGCATGTGGGCATGGTTGCTGCAGATCCATGGTTGCTTGGGAATCAGGAACCACAGCTCATTCCTCAGCATCTCACAGTAGGGTCCCTTTTAATGGCCAGCTACCAAGGACCATTCTCTTCCCAGTCTTACAGAAAGAAGTGACTCATAGCCACCCCTGGTTCCATACTGAACATAGCCACATCTAGGTGCTTTGAGACCCAAGGCCTTATGGTACAAATAATAATAGACAGAATTCTGTGCATCTGGGAGGAGGAAGACCCAGCTCAAGGCATCCAAGAAGTGCGGTGACAGGTAGCTGCCATATCGATA
Organism: Psilopsiagon aymara; assembly: GCA_024733675.1. Classification (NCBI taxonomy): domain Eukaryota; kingdom Metazoa; phylum Chordata; class Aves; order Psittaciformes; family Psittacidae; genus Psilopsiagon; species Psilopsiagon aymara. Next base: position 24,886 of record JANRGW010031074.1, read on the forward strand.
GGGCACAAAGGGATGCTGAGCAGAGTAAGTTAGGGTCCTGGTTCAGCAAAAGCAGCTATGCAGTGTGAACTATGAGCAAGCAAGCTTGGATATTGGCACTACCTGCTGCTGAGCACTGCACCCATTTTTACCACAGCTTTCTAGCACCATGTTCCATGCTGGTGTTTGGCTGTTGGCAGCTGTCATATCTCTCTACAGCTCTTGGTGAAGACTACACACCTCAGCTGGAGCCGGCTGCACTGGGCAGACATGGCACTCCCTATTCTCCTTGTTAGCAGATTGCTGTTTATATTACAAAATATAGATTGTAAGGTGACAAGATCTGGGACAGGAATGAGTCATGGCTGTTGCAGGGACAGTTTCATAATTCCTGATGTGTGTGGCAGAGACCAGGCAAACATGAAGTTGCCATAGCTTCTGTTTTGGTTTTAATTCTCCATCTACCTTTGTGTCACTATGCTTGTAAGTGCAGCTCTCCCACCTCCCTACTACAGTAGAGGAAAAGTAGAGGCACACGCATGAGCACACGTTATTCACACGACTCCCAGCACAAATCAGCATGCATGCTTTCCTGTTTGCTGCCAAACTGAACTCTGATTTTTCTAATGAGATTTCCTCACACATCTGAACAAGAAATGATGCAAGTCACAGGGCAAACTGCAATCCATACTACTGGAATAAATCGGGAGCAGATCTGAGGTTAATAACTTTACTCCTCATTTATACTAGAATGACACCTAAATTTGGCCTTAGACTTAATAGGAATGTATTAACACTGTGCCTTTTGACATATCTGGATAGCAGAATTTATGAAAGTGAGTGATTATAAGGCCTAATTCTTTTAGCAAATCTCCTATTGTCCTTAGTAGGAAATAGCTTTGACTAAAGGTCAGAGAATTTGACCCTGAATGAAGAAAATGAGAGAGGCTGTCAAGATAACATAGTGACATTTGCTGAGAAAAACCCCCTTCACCCACACTTTGAGCAACAAGGTGCATCCCTCTTCAGCCACCTTTCCAGAAGTATTCATCATCTCTCAGTGATGATTTGTTTGTCCTAATGGCATTTTTCAGTGACACAGGGGGCAGACTTTCCAGCTGAGACTGCGTGCCTTATAAAATGCAATCTTTTCTGATGTTGTTTTAATTACAGCAAAACCAAGCTTCATAATCACAGTAAGCCTTTGAACTAGAGAGTAAATTCTCAGCTTCTTGTTGAATTTGAAATGGATGTTTTATAGTAGCATGAGATCATAATTAGAAGAGCTGCTATTTATTTCGTTGATATTTTCCCAGAATATGTTGGAGCTGATTTGAGTGTTAGCTGTTTCCCAACTGAACGCCACACTACATAAAAGTTCTTTTCTCATTATCTCTCTCCCAGTAAATCTGGATAAAGAATTCCCATTCTTTCTGTATAGTGAAAAATAACTCTCTGCTGCAAGACCTTTTTGTCTATTCCCATGGCCTGAGCTATTTTAACTGATGGATGGCTATAGATCTTCAAATGTTAAATTAAAGCCACTTTCCATAGTAGTTATTGGGTTCCTTGCCTCTACACTTCTAAGCCCAGAAGGTAACTTAATCCTGCAGAAACGCTGAATTAAGGTTTGAAACCAGATGCTTATTTCTCTGGTTAGGTCCAAAGCAGAACTTACCTGCTGCTTCTTGCTGCCATTTCCTCCCTCATCTTTTTAATATCGCTCTTGCATTTCTCAATCTCCACTACCTTCAGGCCTTCCACTGTCAACAAAGGAAAACAACAGGGGTGTTACCATGGCGAAAGTCGAAGGATCTCATTTTACAATTGTGCGAAATTTCAAAGGGCTTTAACAAGGGGTTATCCAGTGAGCCAGCAAGATCTTACAGTCTGCCTAGATTCTCACATATGCAGATGCTGCCTGAGAAAAAAATATCTGCTCCAGTGACGGGATGATAAGCGCAGCTAGGCAAACACGTCCCAGTAGGATTAGAATTCCCATTAAGATAAAAGGTCTTAATTTGAAAGTTCACACAGAGCATTAAGGAGCTCTGAAAGGCATTGCTAGATACAGAAAAAACAAAGTGAAAATGCAGGAGGAAAAGAAAAATGTTGAAAAGTTTTGCTCTAATGACTGATTCAATTTACTTTTTTTTAGGTATTGAAGATCTGTCACTTCTTTTCTGCCAATCAGTTTTGTAATCAAAGGTTATTTCTGCATGCAGCCTAAAAAATCCTTTATTTCCTTTCTGTGTGTAATTATGAGAGCCACAAGGCAAAAAGTTTGATTGCCTGTTTATGCAGCAATGCACTTCACATAGCCCTGACAACCTAACGCAGTGCAAGTAGGAGAATATTCTCCCTTTTCTTTCCCTCTCATTTAACTATCAGTGTGCTCAAGGACACAACACAGCACCATTTATTAAGTACATGTCATTCATATACAATCATTTCACAGCTCATTTGTTTACTTATTGTTTTCTTGGACAAGCTGTTGTTCAGGTAACTGCAGGAATTGTGCAATTGTACAATCAGTATTCAATAACTTTCTTAAAAAGTAATAGTCGAAATCACATTTATCTGGAGTGTACCATATAAGTGATAAATAACTGCCTCAGAGGGCACAACTGTGTAGATAAGCTTCATTTTCCTTATGCTAGTAACAACAAAGATTGCTATTAGAAATGGGAAAGAGGAAAAACAGGTGTATGAACCAAGTCCTAAAGGCCAATTATTAAGGAAAGGAAAGGAAATGGGTATGTATTTATGCTTGATTACATGGATATCCTCCACTTAAATATCCTATTTCCAGATTATTGTTTGTTTTTTTTTTTTTTGTCTAGCACTGTTAACAAGCAATTCCTTTGGAGGATTACAGGGTGATTATATGGGCAGGATGTTGTCCTGCTTATTCAGTATCTTCTTTCTGGGTAGCTGGCTGCCCTTTTTTGGGTGCTGTGTTCAACTGCTGATGATCAGCTGCAGCTGACCTGCAGGCCTGGGGGCTGCGATGTATCATTCCCGGTGCATTAATCTGGGAGAAGCTCATGCATAGCCCATATGCCAAGCTGTCTAAATGGTGGCTAGTGCTTGTCTGAAGCAGTGGGAGAGAAGCAAAGTTATCAGACCGAGGGCAGTGTGGCAGGCAACTGCAGAAGGAAGAGGAGTTGTGCAGAATGGCAGCCCTGAGCATTTTTTCATATTGCATCTCTTCAGTTTTCTTCCAAAACCTCTCCAGGGGGAGAAGAGAATTTACATAACTATTTTCTTAAGGTAGATGTGAGATGCTTACAAATTGTCTAGGGTTTTTGTCAGCTTCATTATTCATGTGTGGGCTGCTGTGCAAACACTGGAGCAGAGTAAAAGAGTAAAGCATTCCTAGTGCTTGCCCTGTGTGCAAGCATATTCCAAGGGGAAGTCACAAGCTTTAGATGGGATTTAAAAATCAGTTGAAAGATTTCAGCTCCTTGGAAAAATGCCTCTGTGATATGGTCTCTAGACAGTAATGGGAAGGAAGCTGAGAACATTTTATGTGAGGTGCAGATGTAGCTATGTCATGAGCACTCATCCCCCCACACACATCCCCTCTGGGGAAGAAATCCTGGAGATCACATGTGAAAGTGGTAGAAAAGGGTTCTCCAAAGGAGGTAGGAGAAAAGGCAAAACAAAAGCACAATTCTTTTCACATTTGGCTCACAAATGATAAATGGCCTTGTCATGTGCACTAATTAAGGGCCCATTATATTATTCTGCAGCAAGAAATACCTCTGAAAAAACCCTGTGTTGTCTAAAGAAATCCTTGGGCTGAATCCAGCTCTGGGACGGCTCTTACAGCAACCTCTGGGAACCCAGTTCGAGCAGGGAGGTTGGACACTCCCTTTCTCTCACAGTTCTGCTTCTGAAGCACGAAAGCCTGGAATTATTTCAAAATGTTGCTGATCTGGCTCTGCCACAGATTCTGGAAGTCCAATTCCAAGCAGATGGGTGCACTTGTAGACAGGCAACCCAGGGAGCTCCTTCCCACAGGCTGTGACTGCCGGAGATGGGATCGTGAAGCGCTCAGGCAGAATGGCAGCAGATTGCTACATCAGCTGCTATTTCCATCAGTGGAGAGACTCACTTACAGAAAGAAGCCTTGTCTGGGGACCAAAGAAATCAGTTCACCTGCATGGCACCGCAGGGCAGGGTAGGCTGCCTTCCCTCAACAACAATGAAGTGCTGCAGAGTGCAAGCACACAACTCCTCCCCGCCGGCAGCAGCGTGCAAATCTCTATCTCCCTCCTCTGCTGCTGGCTGCCGACGCTGAAAGGCAGCCTGTGTGCAGGGTGCAGCCAGGGATCCCAGGAGAGACAATGGCTGGGATAGTTGATTGCCTGGGGATAGGAAGTCCCGCAGGAACGCTTGTTTCATTTGCCTTAGTCCACGGCACTTAGCGCCAAGGACAGGAGCTGGTCGGAAGTTTCACAGAAAGCGCAGTGACTGAGCTGATTTCTCTGTTTTTTCCTGTATATATTTACCTTTTTCCTTTGGACAAAAGGATAAATCCGTGGAGCTTTAGGAAAACCGGCAGCGCTGCAGACAGGGAGGAATTACCACCCGATCTCCTTGCAGACGCCTGCGCTGGGGTAGGCATGTTGCAGGTAGGGCTTCCCTCGCACTGGAGCCTACAGCGAGGGTGGCCTCAGGAAGAGGTTCCCCTGCAGCTGCTCTTTGAATAAGGACGTTTCCCTCTCCCTGCTGACAAAGGCATCAGTCTCACTGAGCAGCTGCAGGGTCAAGGTAGCTTCTGGTCAGGGGAAGTTTCAAGAAAACAACCTCTTCCACGAACCAGAAACTTCATTTTTTCCCAGTCACCTCTAGAGAGAAAAGTGCTTTCTGCAGCTGTAGTGCCAGGGAAAACTTCCTGCTGCTGACTTCAGTGCTGCATGTCAGCAAGGATGTGGCCTTTGGTGTCAAAGCAGTGCTGGGTGTCAGTGCCGTACCTCTTACTCATACCTCTCCCCTGCCTTTCTGTGACCTGTGTTCTGAATAATATACTGAAAAACAAAAAGTCAGATGCTGAATGAAGGGAGGAATGGGGGAGGAAGTCCCAGACCCCGGAAAAGGAGCTCTTTGACCAGATGAATTAAACTTGATTGTGCACAGTAACTGAATGTTGTTGTGTTACATGTAACACACTGAACAAGTGAGGAAATCGATGCTACCTAGTAGACTGCAGAGAATATGGTCAGGGAAGAGTAAACCCCCATGTTTGCAGCCCAGAAATCACTGCCTCATGAAACAACGAGATGAACCACGAGACAAGTGTAAGTTCAGATGTTAGGAAGAAATTCTTTGCTATGAGAGTGGTGAGGCACTGGAACAGGTTGCCCAAAGAAGTTGTTGCTGCCCCATCCCTGGCAGTGTTCAAGGCCAGGTTGGGCAACCTGGTCTAGTGGAAGGCGTCCCTGCCTTTAGCAGGAGTTTAGAACTGGGTAAGCTTTAATGTCCCTTCAAACCCAGACCATTCTGTGAGTCTATGATTCTGCAAGGAAAAAGTTTCTCTGCAAGATATGTTTGACCTTGTCAGATACATGTGCACAAGTATCTGACTTAAAGCGGAAGGAAGGCAGCTGTGTTACCCCTGTAATTAATTACAAGATGCAGCAGTGAGTACCAGGTCCCTAGTATGTTAAGGAGGCAGGGTTTTGCAGGGGCTGCCTATGCAGAGGCATGGGAGGGTCAGTGCTGTGTACAAGGGGAGGTGATGGGGATATGGGGCATGGAGGGGATGTGGGAGGGGAGGCAAAGGGACTTGGAAGTAGCAGGCAGCGAATTGGGTGTTGGAGACCCTCTGCTATGGGGTAGTGAGAGGATGTGTCTCTGCTCCCAAAGCATGGTGGAGGGCTAAATGGCCCCTCATAGGGGAGGCCAGGAGGCACTCCGGAAGCCTGCAATACCAGACATCCCTCCCTGCCCTCATCCCCTGGTGGGTGCCAGCATGGGCTCTCACCTTCCCTGCATCTCACCCCAGGCTGGCCTCCAGCCTTTGAGGGCCAAGGCCAAACACATTATGAGCCACTGGAGAAAGTGGAGGGGCTGCGAGGAGCAGAGCAGAGAGGGGGTTCAATGAGAGCAGCAAGGCGGGGGGTTTCTGAGGCACCGGTTCCCACTGTGATACAAATAAAGGGACACTCACATTCAACCTTTTTCTCCAGCATTGCCAAGTGATTAGCTACTTCCGTTTTCAGCTCATTGATTTTAAAAACCCTGAAAAGAAAACCCTCATATATTAATGTTATACGTTTAGTCCCTTACCTGCCCTAGGTACAAAAGTTTTTTGCTAGAAATGCCTTTATTTTTCAGAGGATTGATCTTTTTTTTACACTTGATGTAGGGAATGAAAAATTTTCCATGGAAATGCTAAAAATTTGGTCTGAAAATACTTTTCTTTTCCCTCAGAAAAAAATTAACAAGAACTGATTTTGTCATGGCCCTGGCCCTGGGAATGTACTGTGGCTCTGTAACACTTCATTACCCCCTCTCTCAGCAGTGACTTGTTATTGTACCCCCCAGGGAAGCAAAGTTAAATTGATGATGCTTTGCCTAACAAACAGCAGCATTTTGGTCTCTGCACACTCTGAAGCCTTACTCCTTCGGAGTTATGCTGGTGATTTGCAGAGCTGTGGTGGGATTGATCTGTCTTATGGAAACCAGCTGGAATAAAATAAGCAGCTCTACAAACGTTGAGAAATCCTCTCGGAGGAGAGACACGTTTGAGTGAGATAGGGAAAAATGAACAAATCAGATGATTTGACTGTTCAACAAAGAGGAATTTCTTTTGCTTCCTAAAAGGGCAGGAGCACAGCAAACACATTTATATTTATTACTTGATCCCTTTTTAAGATCAAAGATACGTGTCTAAACTGCTTTTGGTTTAAACTACTGTATTGCTGACAGCAGGAAATAACGTGTGTACCAGGCCTAAATTTGGCAGGATGAATGGAATTTGAAAGAGATCTTAAATGCTCCTCTGCCTCCTGTGAAAATTCCACTTCAGGCTGATAAAAGAAAGAACATTTTAAATCAGCAATAATGTTCAGCTTCTTACCTCGAGAACTGCTCAGCAATCTGTCCCAATAAATTCTGGAACAATTCTTCTTTCTCTGATAAAAATAGGAGGGAGACATAACAGAAAATGGCAAAGGAAAGAAAACATCCTCAACCCCCCTGCAAAGTGGCATCCCCAGACTTCCAGCTCTGACAGTGAGGCATTTAGCCAAAATGTTGTTCTGGTCCTTTGAACAAGTGACAGCATTTGGGAATGGTTCCTCATCTCATGCCTTCCCGTGCCTGCAGATTGCAGCTCAGGTCTGTCAGAAGTTTTGTTTTTCGGGGGGTGCTGAGTGTCTGAGAGGTGGCTTGTTTTAAGTCAGCACTCTCTAGAAATAAGACCCTTCTTGCATTTCTTGGGTGGGACACGCAAAATCACCATCTGCTTATGAAAGGTCTGCCTCGCAAGGACTGCCTCTACAACATTAGCAACAGAGTGCCTATGAATAAAGAAACAATTTATGAACACAATAAATCCCATCTTGCCCTTCAGATTTACACTTGGACGTTATCCTGGAGACAGTATTTTTGGTGCAAATTCATAAGGATCATACTGCTATGCAGAAGCTTCAGACAGATGTGAGATGCCGAAGTGGCTGTTCTAGCAGAACGAGGTCCGCCCTTCCTGGTTCATGTGATGGACACAGCAGGGCACAAGTTTCCCAACCCCTTTTCCCTGAGAACATAACTTGGACAGTGTCGCTGCGGGGATCCTGTCCGGATCCCATCACTGCCTGAGCAGCTGTGGCAGTGGCCGCACTGGGAGTGCTCACACCAGTAGCTCCCCGCCCCCTGCTCCTTACTCCAGCGCTTGGGAAAATCAGCCTGGTGAAGCCTCACCCCCTTCCCAAGACCATCACGGAACAACAATCGCTTATAGAGGGAAAAGCAAACAAGTCCTTATAGAAAGACCCTCGATTTCGAGGGACAGTACATTTCAGGAACAAAAAAGAAGTATGACAACAAAGTTTCCCATCTCAGTCTGTCCACCCTGTATTCACCATGTGGACAAGGGAAAGCATAAATTACCATTGCAGAGCTGTGAGCTGCTGTTTTAAGATTGCTCCCACTTTTCCCCACTAGCTAGTTCAAACTGCACTATGCTGAAGTTATTCTCATGCCTGCATTGTGGATATACTCCTGGTTTCTCATGCTTAAGGAGCAGAAACATTGCGTGCTGTCATATACACACTGCAGACTACAGAACACCCATTTATACCCTACATAGAAATACATTTATACATCCTAGGTAGAAATACCCCAATGGAATTTCTTCCTGCACTCGTGCGAGGGGGTATAATGTCTCATGAGTGCAAACCCAGGCAAAACATATCAGAAAGAAATGCAACCTAGCATTTACAACGCATTTCTAAATAATAGCTCTTGGTACCTGTTGAAAGGATTTGCAATTCCTCAGGTATCAGAGATGTCAGAAATACTCGTCAAGAGCATTCACTTTGCTGGTCAAAACAATTTGTCTGTTATCCCTGTATCTCTAAACTGGAGCAAGCACTCTGTGCTCTGAAAGTCTCAGATCTAATTCCCTCTCTTGGTTTTGTCCTCTTGCTGCGATCCAGCTCCCAGCGGAGTGGCCAGCAAAACAAATGAAGAGATCAGTTCTTTTCCCAGAGACCCGGTCAGTTTTCTCACAAAACCCATGCTCTGAAACAAAACAAACACTGTGTCCTATTTAAGACAGTAGGAAAGCTTACCGTGTGCAGCACCTGGGATGGTACCCGAGTCCAATAGTGAAAACAAGCACTGGAACCCGTGTCCTCTCACTTTGATGCTGCTCCGCTCTCTGACGGTGGCTGCAGCATGCCAGAGACTGACAAGTTCCCTATAAACACTGCTCCAGTAAAAAAAGCCCTCTTACTTTCACTCCCTCCCCCTGTCAAAACTCACTTGGAGCACTAGGGTATTCTCATCTAGGGAACAGTCAGCTGCAATCTGATGTTTATAGATGTAATAAAAGACTTTCAAAATGAAGATGTATGTTTTTATAACCCTAGGGTGCAGTAAAGATATATGACTAAGAGTGGCAGTTCATCTCATCTTAAAGAGACAAAGATCAATTTCTCTGCCCTGTTCCTTTTCAAGGGGGAGACCTCTGCTAACCCCTGATTCTGAAGAAAATGTGATATTGCTCCAGCATCTTTTGGTCTTGCTTCTTCAGTCCTTTGTTAAGCAGGAGAGCTGGGTGTCCTTTTACTCCCTTCATTGCCCTCTGTCTTCTGAGTTTTTTATGACTCTGGAGAGGGCTGACACCCCACGTACATGGAGCTACCTTTTCCCTCAGTTGCTTCATTCATTTTGCTGTGATTCCCCCTGCAAAAGGAAACCCTACTGCACATAGCTGCAATCTGTACACCTTGATGAGGGTCGCCAGCTCCTTCCTGCAGCAGTCCAAAAGCTGACACCAACCATCTCCTCAGCTCACCCCCTGTCCCCGGCACCACAAATGTGCAACATTTGCAGATGCAGGTGCTCAGCAAGTCAGATTTTTGCACAATACTTGGCGCGGTTCACAGTACAAATATTAGCCCCCCCCCCC
>JANRGW010031074.1:34627-54150 GCA_024733675.1 Psilopsiagon aymara
GCACAGGACTTCAGCTCCTTGCCTGCTGGTGCCTGCCAGGCTCAACCGGGAGCTTGGCTGAGGCATCACAGAGGAAGGAGCCATCTTGTCATCCCTCCGGCAGCCCCTTTGCTGCCAGGTTTGGGCAGAAAGCAGGGATAGGGGAACACATCAGCAGCACCTTTTCCTGCGACTCCCGCCATGGCCGAACCGGAGGGCTGACAGCGAACACCACCTTCCCTGTCGGATGGGGACCAGGTACACGCTGGGGCAGCTCAGGTTATGTGTGCGCTGACACAGATGGCTTATAACCCACTGGCATGCACCCTGCTCGGCGGTGACTCTTTCTCTCCAGCCTTATCTGCTGGGATCACAGCCAGGGAACCACCTCCATCCTCCCACATTTCCCAGCTCTCCCTGCCATCCTGCCAGCCTCAATGGGGTGCAGCAGGGAGTGTGTGGGGCTGTGAAAGTGGGTTGGTTTCCTTCATCTTTTCTGCTGTGGCCAAGCAAGGCTGGGAGGACATTGGTGTCTGCCTTTCCCAGTCAGTATCAGACTGGAGGATTCCTGCTGCATGGTCTCTTTCCCATGAGTGCTTGTTCTTCTGGCCCAAGCTCCTGTCTGTATTTCACTTTCTGTGGTTTGTTTGGATGTGGGCAGACAGGGGAATTAAAAAAGTCCAGGTGGACAAAAGCCTCAGGAAGGGGCATGATTCAAGCTGAAGCCAACATCCATGAATCACGTCATATCAAGCACCAAGTTCGCTTGACAGCTCAAACTAATTGGGTTCTCACATGCAAGCCCCTGTTCAGGTGAGTAATCCTGAAGCAATTGGCCCCATCGGGATGCACGCATCCATGTGGGATGCATGTAAGGAGCAGCAGGTGGGAGGGGTATTTTTCTCTCACAGTCTCTGTCTCTTAATTCTTGCCTCAACTGCAAGCATGAATACGCTTAAAAAGGGAGAAGAGAGAGATCACAGAATAAGAAGATTTAGGCACAGTGACAAGCTTCTGGCACTTCATCAATAACGATTTGCACAAGGTCTTGTGTCTTTAATCCTTTGGAAGGAAAAGCAGACCCTGCAGATCTCTGGTTCAGTCCTTGGTGGGCTCAGTGGCAGGAAAGGCAGGGCAAGGCAATTCAGACATGGACCTTCTAGCAGGCGGTTACAAGGGTCGTGCTGGAGCTCAGTGTCCCATCATAAGCCACTATCCCTTGGGAGAGACCCTGTGTTTTCCTCAGTGTAAGTGCCAGATAGCTTATTAGCTGAAAAAGCAAGTAACTGAACGGCAAGCGAAGTGTGAAGCGAAGATGCTGCCTACAGCTCCAGCCTGGCCAAGTGGCTCCAACACAGGCTGGCAGGGTTCCACAGCACCGAGGCTGCTAAGCAAGCAGTGGCAGGTGGCGAGCTCTCTCCACTTCCTGGCTTCCAGCCCAACCAGGCACTGTTCTCTTTGGGTTTCCTCAGCCATTTTCCCCAGGGATGAGAGAAGGCTTGTTTGAAGGACCCATGGAACAAGCTGGAGACAGATTCAGACAGAACTGGGGCTAAGCTCAGCACGTCATGTGCTGTTTCATGTCACACCTCTAGTGAGATGTTTAAGGACTTGTTCAGCCACTTGTGTGCTTTGCTGCCCTGACTTTGGAGCAGTAGGAAAGCCCTTGAGATTGTTTCCCCCATGTTTAGGACTGAGGTGGGTCAGGCTACAACAGCTCCTTTCTCTGCTCTATTAGAAATGTAACAGACTTCAACTTGTCCTCTCAGGAGTGTGCTCCTAGTAGGATTTGTTCATTTAGCTGGCATCTCCAGCATCACCACCAGTTCAGAGTGCATGAATCCTACTGTGATGTAGCCCATCACAGCCATCAGTCTGTGGGTTTTGAGCCTGCTCCTCCACAAGGACACAGACCAGAGCCTTTCTAGGAAGGAGAAGATGCCCATTCAATAGGCTTGGAGTTTAAATCCTCCAGAGAGAAGGAAAGGTTTGTCACTGGGTGATTGACGCTCTGCTTGCATAGCCACACGTCTTCTGGTCCGGGGCCATGGTAGGAAGGACAGCACATGATGCAGTGGCCCCACAGGCTCAGAGCCAGCCAGCTCGGCCCCTGCCTTTGCCTTGCAGACAGCTGACCCCGTGGTGATACGGCAATGGATGCTGCATCCAACGGATGCTCAGTGGGATAATAAGTTTCTTAATTCCAACCCTCTCCCATGACTATGGCCAGGGAATGAAGAGCAGTTTCTTAGCAGGACTCTGGTGGATATCTCCTCTGCTGGATAAAAGCCACTGCTTATATTTTCCTCCTGAAGGATCATATTTTCCAGTCCCACCTTTTACAGTCTTTGTTCCTCTGAAGCATGCATCATTCTTTTCCAGCTGCCTGGGAGACTGCTGAAAAGAGGTGCATTACCTCCCACTGCTGTGAAAATTGGGGAGACCCCATTTTAGGCATGTACTTGGACAAGTTGCTTTGGGAAGCAGAGTCACGCAGGCAGAGTTGTTCAAGAAGCAAAGACTGGAACAGAGCTGGGTTTTTTTTCTTCTAATGAATAGGAACAATTTCCCACTCTGTTTATTCTTCCCACTCTCAGCAAAACGTCAGGAATGCTTAAGATTAATGACAACCCATGTGAAAGAGAAACAGACACAAAGGAACATTAGTTCCATCACACTCAGTTCAACCTTCCTCCTCTTTCCACAGCAGCCTCTGTCTTATGCTTTGGCAGCCTACCACCAGAATTTTTCTTGCTCTTTTTAGCTTAGACCTTTGGAAATCCTCATTTTATAAAATGCAGGGAGGAAAGAGAGACTTTGCTGACTCAGTGAGCTGTGCTCTGCACAAAGCAGAGCCATGTGCTGTCAGCTGGAGTGAAAAATGAGGGCCCTGGGAGAGTGCGAAAAGTCATACACGGGCTTACAAAAATATACAGTTAGCTTCATGTCAGGGGGAAAAAAGTTAGATACTCTTGAAAGGCCTTCAGTCCACTTCCCAGCTGGTATAACACAGTGGCATTCCCAGCAGAGCCTCGCCAGCCCTGCTCTCTGGTCTTTCTCTGTGTTGGGGCAAGTGGCTATTGGTTACCCATGCCAGATGGTACACAGGGAGATATGCTCCAGTTAGACCCCATCTTTTCTGATCTGATAAAGCAAATAGCATACTCCTGGACCAGAAGTACTCCTGTTCCAGAAGACATTGTTAGAACAGGGAAATAGTTTAGGAGGCAGCTTCTTTTCCCGTCACAATCACATTTGTCTCTTGGCTGTGACTACCTCCTTCTGGCAGCAATGGCAATCACTGACATGGGACCTGTTTATGGCTTGTAACAAATCTTCCTGTGATAAAGTTCTTCCCTGTTTCGTAAGCTTCTTTGTTCATTTTGCTCTTCATTTACCTTTGCTCTCTGCATGTACAAGCTCCCCATTGTTGCTTCTCTGCCCACTCCTCATCCTCCTACACTGCCTTGCTGTGCCCTTTTCCTACAGGCATTCCTGCCGCAGCCGATGTGAGTGCCTCAGAGAGTGGCTTCAGTTCCCTGTGCCTCCCCCTCTGAAAAAAACAGTGCTGTGAGACACTGTTTTCTCTTGAGTAATACAAGAGCCTAAGCAAGAAGAAGAGATGGGACTTGCAATTAGCTTGAGCCAGAAGACAAGGTGAGACCAGCAAAACTGCCTTGCTGCTGTCGCAAGAGCCTTACCCATTCCTGCAAACTACTTTTTCCAGCCCCCAAGATTTTCTGGCTCCCTCCTGTTTCTTCTGTGCACTCTGCGTTTCCAAGATAATCTTAACCTCTTGCTCTTTGTCTCTCCCGTCTTCCCATTTTACTGCTCTAAACTGTGTCCCCAGCTGATGTCTCCTTGCCTTTTGCAGCCCCTACCTCAGTGGACAGTCTCTTCCTATAGCTCCACCACGCACAGGCTAGGGCTCTTTGCTCAGGCAAGAGAGGGTGGCGGGAGATGCTGCAGATGTACAGATAAGAGAGATGGTGAGCCAGATGCTCTCCAGGAATTGCCACAAGCAAACACTGTGCTCCAGCATCTGAGAGCTACTGGCCTGAGCATGAGACTGGCAGGCAAAGAGAAATGGTAGGAGTGCCACTCTTGCCCGTGGAGTACAACAGTGCTGTGAGCTGGGCAATGTGCTCCAGACATGTTCTTTCATCCAGGCCTTCCTTAAACTTGTCAGGTGTATTTAAATATTTATTACACTTAGAGCTACCATGCCTACAGCAGACGTTATGCTCTCTCGTCAGCAATTTGGAAATACCATGGGGTTCAAATGTTGTGCTCAGCTTCTCAGCATAGCCTTGCTGAAAGATGAACATGTTTAACAAAACACTGAGGACAGGCTTTCAAACATTGTCTGCTGCCTGAAAAACCCCACTGTTCCATGCGAGACTTGCCCCAGGACATCAGTGGTTCTGAGTTAGACCAGAGCTAAGCACTGGGAAAGTCCCCCCTTCTAACCTCACCCTCAGATATGTTGAAATCTGGGGACATTTTTTAGCTCTCCTCCAGAACACTGTGATCAAACACTTCTTACTCTTCTGCAGTGATAATCATGACACCATCATCTTTCCTCCTTGTATCATAGCCATGGAATTCCCATGTGCAAATGTTCACAAATTCAGCTTTAGTATAAGCAGTTCAAAAGGGTCATTTTACCTGAGAGCTGCCCAGTGGCAACAGGTATCACTTTGTATGGAGACCTGGAAGAGTAAGAGGTTGATATTAGCAACACCCAGAGAGCAGTTTGTATTTCACATCTGTACTTCCTGAGACTCTGAATATATTCTAAGCTCTCTTAAAATCTGTCAATTTAAATATGAAATGGGCACTTTTTGTGAACACACGACACTCCTATTTACTATGGAACTAGAGACAGAGATCTTTCTTGTGCTGTACTGTCACACAATGAACATGGTAAAAATGCCTCCCCTTTGGCAAGCCTTGTTAGTTTGTGAACTGAGAATGTTAAGGAAATTGTTTAGGTCAGAAGGAAACTCTGGTGGTGGGAATCATCTTTTTGCTCTGTGTTCACACACTGTCCTGTGCAGTAGTTCCCTCCCAACTGCTTGGGCTCTGCTGCACAGTGCCGGTTAGAGTGATGCCAGTGACAAATAATGATGAAATATGCAATGAAGTAAATAACAGCAGAAGGTGTAACTGTGAACAGTCAGAGTGAAATTCAAAGTACTGGGATGGACAAGCAACAGGAAGCCAAGAAGAAAGGGTTTTGGGGGTTGGGAAAGGCCAAAGCTATCATGGAGAAGACCTAACTTCGTTGAAGAGTGAATTCACTTTTCAGGTAATATCGTGGTTGCGCCCTAGCACAGCAATAAAGGAGTGGGTGAACAAAGAAGCTGGGAGCTTTGACAACAAACAGGGTGGGATGGGAACAGATGTTCCACATTAAATACTTAAAAGTAGTATTTTTCCCTCAGATGATTACTCCTACTTTAATAGCAAGTAAAAATCTTCAAAAAAAGCAGGCATTAGTGTTATAAGCCAGCATTCAACTCTTACTGTCTTCTCCCTCCTCCAGGGAGCTGCTCACCTCCTGCTGCACAGAAAAGTCATCTGCAGGAAGCCACCACCCCTTCCCTTGGGCTTTATCAGAGCTTTGAAGAGCAAGCTGCAGCAAGGCTTACCTCTCTGAGTTTGCAGGCATTGTTGGATCAATGGATACCATGCAGTTGTCCGCTGTCAAAAGGGAGATTGTTGTATTCCTGTAAAGCACATTTCAAAGAAGTTTATTTGACTTGGAAATGCTGTCTGAAATTCTATGCATACAGCACACAGCCATCTTCTCTCCTGCAGCATTCCCGGCCTGGCACTGTCTCTGACCCATTCTACCTTGCTTCAGAAAGGGTCAAAGCGTAAGACAGGGTAGATTTGGTGCTTCTCCCACTTCAACTACCAGAGATGTTTCTGGCAAAATGCTAAGTGAGATCATCATTGATCTCAGAGCAGATTTTGCTCCCTGCTAACTCATGTGTTCTCTTGACTCATCAAGTATTAATTTCTGTTAAAAAGCTATGCTTTGTGATACATTTACTTGGCAGCTATGCGCTGACTCCCACTATACAAATGACTACTGGTGCTATGAATGTCTTGAAATTATTTAGTTACTCTCTTACCAAAACAAACAAAACAAAGTCTTGCTGAATACAGGGCATTTTTTTTTTTACTTTTCTTCCTTTATACCATGCTAGGTGTGATCTCACAGGCTCAGATGTAAACTTTGGAGGTTTACTTTGGCTCCAGGAGCTGGTTGCAATGCACAATTCTTTGGAAGTCTTCTGATGAAAACAAAGTGCCATATATGCAATGAACACCCTGCTCACAAAGCACTAAAACTGCTGAACAAAGTTTCTTGGGTGTTAGAGTGGAAGAATTTGACATCACAGGCAAATGAGACTCATTAACTTCTCTAATGTAAAATAGGAGGAAATAGCCAGAATAAACAGTAAAGGGCATTAATTCTGTTGAGCAGCTTATGCAAATTCTGAGTCAATATAGACAATTTTATCTTTCAATCCCCATAGCTGGAATCATGCAATAAACCCGTGATTAAAGGACATTGTTTGCCATGTGCCTTTTCTGTATTGTAAACCTGTGTGTACAAAGGTAAAGACAGTAGCTTATTGCATGCTGCTGTGCATCTGGCCTGTGTTGCTCAAGGTCTGCATGCAGACAGCAGACGCCTCCTTCTAGATGTGACTAAGGGGCTTCCCTCCCCCTGCACCAACCCCCTGGACAGGCAGTACAGAAGTGGCTGGTACTACACCATGTCTCCCACGGTGGCATCTCCTATCACAACACCACATACCTACATCTGATTCTGGATCCCTCTCAACACAGAGATTTAAGTTAGATGATACTCTCAAGGTTGAAGCTAAGAGAAACCCTACAGGAAATGCATGGACTTTGCAGGACAACTTAAATTAGGGAATACTTGGCCTGAGCAATGGATATGGGGGTATTTATGTTCTATAAAATGATCCTGCTGTGGTACTTCATGTTTGGCTATCCCATACCTGGGATTAGATTGTACTGTATCTAAATAGAAAGTTTATCACCTAGTGACAATGCTTCTCATTGACTCAAACTTTTACCCTAAAAAACAGGTTCTAAAGATACGGTTGTATTTCACTCAATATGGGCAAAAATATAGTGCTGAAATACAACTGGGAGGTTACAACCCAAGTGCACTTGCAGAGGGATTTGGCACTTGCTTTACTTTTTTTAGCTTGTATCTCTTCTGTTCTACTCTATTCCACTCTGTTCCCCAGGCGCAGATGGCACTGAGATGGCTCAGTTCTTGCCTGGGCTTCACACACATTCCCAGTTGGTGCTCTCTGGATTGCCTCAATTTCTTCCTCCAGTAGACAGGAATGAGTGGATAGCCTGAACAGCAGGTAAATGAATCATTTGGGGCCTGCCTTTAAATTGTCCCCAGAAGTAAAGGAACAAGAGAGAAATGAATGTCACAAACAAAGAGAGACCTACCTTGGTAACCCTGTTGCAATGCAGAACAGATCCATAATATCTTTGGAATTGCAGTATTTACTAAAGATCACCTTCCAAACCAAGCAGCAGGAGAGGACAAAAATACGAGGACAAAGAAGAGAAAGGACAGTTAGTTCCCTGTGCGAAATGAGCTCTATTCAGGCATTAACTGGGCTAATTTTAAGGCTTATCCTACTATTCAGTTATCTGATTTGACTTGAGAGCTGGAATATTTCTCTCCTGCCTATTTAATACCTGTGTCTTTTTTTGATAAAGCGAGCAAGCTCTGGAGACCTAATTGCAGTGTTTAGAAGTAGAGCAGTAATATATGTGAACTGAGAGCAAAAGGTTTCTCAGAATGCAGTATTGCTGCAGGATTAGAACAACTGCAAATTTAAGGATGTAGGAGCCCAGACTGAAGGAGAAAACAGTCCAGATTTGGGGAGGTCCTTGGATGGTACAAAAGGGCACTGCTTTTTTGGACTGCACCAGCTTAAACTAGCTTTAAACAGACAGTCTTGTCCCATTTCCCCCTGAGTTGCACCAGATTTCCTGCTGACTCTCAGGCTGTATCATTCCTGCTGCCCTGCTGTTAGGTCAGAACTCAGACCTTGAATCTGCCATCTACCTATCTATCCCATCTACCCCAGAACATCCCCTTGCCCTTCCACACATTCCAGGCAGCCCCTATGCATAGAAGACTGTTCGAGCAGCGTGTCTAAGAGTACAACATCCCCATGATCCCATTGCAATACAGCTCTCAATGACATGATCCCTTGCCACAATTTTCCCCAATACTCCTGTAACCATCAGGCCATGCAGGTGATGGTGCTCCCTGATTGAGAAGCATTACTGCAGCCAGGGCTGGGGGCTGAAAGCCTCTCTCCTTTTGATTTACTGTGGTGGAGGCTTTGATCCGCTTTGATCCTACTGTGGAAATGAAATGCATCACTGTAGTCATGTCCAGCTTACCTTGAACCCAGGGACAACAGCAAGTGGTGGGGCTGATTTGTCTGGGGGATGCTAGTATTAATGGGGCACACCCCAAGAAGAAACAGCCACTGAGCCTCCGGGTTCAGAATGCAGCAGCTCAGGGGGACTGGTGAAGACCTAATGGCAAAGCTCAGGAGGAGCAAGAAAGTGGTATTTCTCAGACGAGGTCTGATGCACAGACAGAACAAGGTCAAAAGTCTCCTCTCCTTGTGAGTGCCTTTCTGGAAACATTATTTTCCACCTCCTCCCAACCACCCATAGCATTCCACATTCTCCATCATGTTTCTACTGCTATCCATCATGGGCATGGGCGGTGTGCATGCTCACAGAGCAGCCTTGAAGCTGCCAACCCAGAAAATGAGGAACGTGCCACCCAGGATGGCCTTCCAATGGTTTGTTTCCCCTGACCTGTTTCATGCTGCCAGGAAATGAGAGTGGCTGCAGGCACCTGGGCTGCAGGCAGTGGGGGGTGCTGCCACCCTTGCTGGACCAAGCAGTTCAGATTGGTGAGGACTATGCTGTAAAAACAACGTGTCACCATCTAATGAAGACTCTTCCGAAAGGTGGAAGTGCCAGGAGTTAATTAAGCCTGGAGCCTCACTCCAGCAGCCTTGGCCTCCAAGTGCTTTAATTCCTAAACTGTAAGAGCACTGCAGTAATACTGTTGCCATGTGCACTTTCTAAGGTGCCTTTCAGACACCAAGGGAAAACCCTCACATGGAGGTGTTGCATGGTGCTAATCCAGGTGCAAGGTTGCATGGAGGTGCAAGACCTCTTCCACTGGCAATGAGGAAGCAGTGGGAGAGCCTGCAGGATACTCTGCCAATGAGGAGCTGGTAATGTCTGTTCACAGCTTGGGACATGACAAACCGGGAAGTCTCAAGAGAGTCGGGACAGGACTGCAACTTCTGGCCAGCAACTATTGTGCCTGGGGTGTGATGCACTGATGCTCAAGACAATGATGAAGCAAGGCTTCAGACCTCAATTTTCACTGGCAGTGAGGAGTGCTCTTACTCTTACATGAAGCATCAGGGTTTTTGTGTTAAAGAAGAGGATAGTACTGCTCATCTCAAGAGGTAACTGTGACAAATACATGAATGCACACCCATCTCTCCTGTTTTCCAACCCGAATGAGATTATACCAGACAATATCTTTACTTTATACAACATCAAGGCACCTGATTGCTGCTATAGTTAGTAACTGCTACCAGGGAACTGGATGGGATGAATGCCCAGGTGTGTTTTAAAAGCCTATTTTGCCCAGTGATTGACTGTTGGTTATTAAATACAACAGCGATCAAAGCAATAACACAAAGCAAGTCGAGTTCAGGTAGGACTAAAACCCCACTTCCAAGCAGATTACAGCATCCTGTTGGAGTGATAGCTGCTAAAATTGGCTGACAGGGTATTGGAGAGTACAATGACTGGTACACGCAATAACCAAGCAGATGATGTTAATTGCGGCTGAACAGAGGTTAAAGGCTTACGATGTGCCAGGAGTGCTATTTAAGGTATTGAGGTTTCTTATTCAGGAAATCAATTATTATTGACCAGGACAGACGAGAGAGGAAAAGACTAAAAGAAAAAAATCAGCAAACATTAAAGGTAAGGAAGCTGGCCTGACTCATAAAAGGGAGCAGGAGCTTTCAGTGCATTGAGGATGGATTTCAAAGCTTTTTTCACACTATGTCCTAGCAAAAGAGTGGGAAGCAAACCATGTAGATCCTAGATTGTGAGCTATCTCTGTATATGCTTTTTAGTTTTCCATACTTGGCATTTTTACTTAAGTTTGCTAAAAGTGGATTTGTGAATTACCCACTGCACTTTGATACTACTCATCTCAGGATGGTTGTCCTCAGCTGCCTGAGGTTTTGGAGATTTTTTTGGTTGGTTGGTTGGGTTTTTTTAATCAAAGGGTGCTACTAAAATAGTAAAAAAGTGTTACTAAAGTTCTGTTTCAACCTGCTGAGCTTTTCTGACAAACTCCCTCCTGTTCTGAAACAAAGGAGACAGCCTCAAGCATTTCCCAGCAATATGCAATTGTTCCTGTTACTGTCCGCAGGTTTATGCTCCCAATACAGCTGATGTCAGTTGTGCTGATGGAATATGACTGGAATGCATTTTGGAGAGACAGGAGAGTGGTATTGCATACTATTGATGGCACCAGCACAGTATAGGAATCCTATTTGCCCAAACTCCATTATCATTGCAGGGACATTAGCAGCATGAAGGTGGTACAGTGACAACTTGGCTTGCAGCCATACTGCCATCATCTGGGACACATGGTTTTTCCCATGACCAGGGAAGGTGGTTGACCTGCAGCTCTGACTGTGGAGAATCCTGCAGGCGCTAGCTGCATAACTGACCAGCTTATCCCATCCTGTGAAGATGTCCTTCTTGGGCAGATGTCCTGAAGCCACTGCTGTTCAGCCTGGGTCTCCATGGTGACACTTTTCTGGTGCTGTTTGTGGCTCTGATTCAGACTCACAGTCAGCACTGAGGGACTTCATCTGCCCTCACACCTCTCTCAAATGTCATTGACCCACAGTCATCATCTTTCTTAGGCCCCTGTTCCTACACCTGGGTGGCAATCCACTGCTGTGACATGTCTCATAGCGTCTCACTCCCTGTATTAATGCCTGGCACTGGAAGATATCACCGCTTAGGACAGGACTGAGATCTTGCTATGGAGCATGACAGAGGCCAAGTACAACAGAGGCCCTATACAGGAGACCACAGCAGTTTCTACAGCTGTGGTAGTGGGCTAAGATCATGCAAGCATAGGGCACAGACAGGTTTGTGTCCCGAAAATGCATGTCAAAAATGTACACAGTCATGCAAGTCAATGCAGCCCAAAAAAGCCAGGCACACAGCTCCTGACACCTGCTGGTACAAGAGTCCCCTGCAAGACTGGTCAACAAAACATATTCAGTGGCCAGCATCCTTTCTGAAAACAAAGACAGAGAAAAAATGATGTGTAAGCAGTCACAGTAGTGAATATACTGCATAGGAAAGGGAAACAGAGGCCTCTGCTTCAGCTTGCAGATTAACGACTAAATGCCATGAAGAAAACCAGCCACATATAAACCCTGTTAATTGCATTTCTCTTGGGTTTGTGCCAGAAGGAAAATAATGTATTTGTTAAAATTGAGGCAGCATCTGCAAACAATTCGTTTCCCCTATTTGAGAGTTAAAGTTACTTCGCATTTCTGCCTTTGTTACTTTTAGCAAAACTTCTACCATGTGTAGAAAAAAATGGCAGGAAAACTCATCTTCTCTGAATGCTTAGCTTGATTGTCTCAATGAGTCTCCATCAAGACCAAGAAACAGACATTTGATTTAAGTGGGGAATGCTGTCTGTCTGCCTTGGACAGTAAAGTGAAACAAAGGAGGGGAAAAGCAGAATGAATAATAACTGAGGCTTTTTGGAGTGGAAATAATATTTTGATGAAGCATGCATGCACTGGCTGTGAAGGAGGACAGTGTGACTCGACGGGGATGCCTGGTTCCTGGCCCTAAGTTCTCTTCTGTGGGACTGATTTCCTCCCTGAATACAGTTCTGCAGTTTTTGAAACCTCTTCCTCTGAAAGAAGGGGCCATTTTCTCTTAATCCATAGTATCCACCTTTGGTCTAGGACAAGGATTTTAAAACCCCTCTCAGAAAGAGTAAGGATTAAGAGCCCTGGTACTCTGTCCGAGTTTCCCACTCAGAGGAACAGTTCAATATTAAGGACTGTGATGGAGATATCACTAAGGGACCATTGTGCATATATACTCTGCAACATACTAGTTTACAATTAATCACATTATATTTTGCTTTCAGGGTAAAAACACAGCTTACAAATCCAATTTCTGTTCTGTATTTGATCCTCAGAACAGCTAATCCTCTCTGTAAACTGCAAACTCTGTCCAGAATGTTATCCTGTTCTGATCTGATGTTGTTGATTGGGTTTTCTTCCAAGAATTTAATTTGCGTTTGGTTTTTGGGATTTTTTATTCCAGTAAAATTCCTAAGTAAATAACGCAGAGCTGTTTTCAAAGCCAGTATTCCCTCAGTTTCCAGTCCTACCTCCTTTTGCAGGTCTCAGACTGCTGCGTTTGACTTCAAGCACTTGGTGATACCTTCCGTTCAGCACAGTGAACAATATTCAGAGTCAGGGCTGAAATTGTGGAGTTTAAACAATTTAAAATGATAATCTTCCACTAATAAGACAGGGGGAAATTGTGTCAGAAAAGAGCCTTGTAGAACTCAGTTACATATCTTGCATGGACTGTAGAAATTGTTGCTGCTTCTGTAAAAGCGGCTTTCAGAGAGGATTTCTGAGTTCTAAGGCAGAAAGGTGATGTGAGATTTGTCACTGTGATTTTCCCTATCTCTCCAGTGGTCTTTGTTGTCCATATCAAAATGAAGCAGGATCCAGAACTTTTAGATACCACTCTGCAGATACCATTGGGAAAAATTAATATTTTTAAACATGTAAGCAAATAGGCTTTCCTCAAAAAACAGCAGTAAAGGACTTACCAGAAATATCCAACAGAAGCCTTACCTAAAATCCTGTACCTAACCATCTTCCACATTTCTCATTCTTTGAATTCAGATACAAGCATAGCATGTGACCAACTATATCCAACCTATTTTTTATTTCTTGCCCTAATAAACAGGTGATATTCAGAAAACCACTCCATTTGTCTAAGCTTCAAATATTAGGTGGTATTAAAAATGCTACGCCAGATTTGCCATCTGTTTGATGAGGTAGGAACTTCTTTAGGAGAAACAGAAAGTAAATGTGTGTGTTCGTATGCATGTGTGGGGAGGAAAAT
This sequence comes from Psilopsiagon aymara, assembly GCA_024733675.1. Lineage (NCBI taxonomy): Eukaryota > Metazoa > Chordata > Aves > Psittaciformes > Psittacidae > Psilopsiagon > Psilopsiagon aymara. Next base: position 47,936 of record JANRGW010031074.1, read on the forward strand.
ATGAGATCCCTCAGCTAAAAGCCTGATCAAAAATGAAAGCTCTGCTGAGCTCTTCAAACACCATTTCTGTCATAGGATGAGGAGTGTGGTAGATGATTTACTTCCTGCAGCTGCTGCTCTGCAGTCCTGCTGATTCAGTCTTACCTTTGGGCAGTGACGTGGCTTGGTAACATTAATTTCAACAGGACACCTAAGTGAAATGTACTGCTGTGATTTGTCTGACATAACTTTAACCATCTAGAAATTCAGCACCTCATGCATGTTGCTTTGCTAGACTCCCTTTTGCCAGCAGAGAAAGGACAACTTCCAAAGGGCATATCAGCCCACATGTCTCTGAAATCCAGTTAAAGATGGAATGAATCATCTTATGGAGATACCACCCGCCTCCCCAGTGTCTACAGGGGAGCCTGCGTGACTAAAATGAGCAGTCATCACTAATTTTCAGATGGCTACAGTTAATGGTTAAGTGAGGTGAATTCTGTTAGTTTCCAAACTGTATACGTTACTGTAACATAAGAAACTGGAGCCACCAAACAGAGCTAAGTATTAGGATCTTGAGGCATAAGTGCAGTTCCCATCCTTATAACATTCTTGATCAGAATGCTATGGGAAAAGAGATTTTTCTTTATTCAGGAAAGAGAAAATGTCTATGATACACTCATAAGTGTGACTCCCAGGGTCACTTGCACATCCACAGAGAGGGACAGCATGACAGACGAAGGCTCTTTCACTATGAGCAAGGAAAAATCTCATTACTTTTTAGAGTCATTTGGGCTCATAGAAGAAATGAGGTTACATGAAAGAGAGCCTTGTGCAACCTACTGACTGTACTGAGGGACATAATTGCTAATTTCAGTTTTTCAGTGCTAATGGTTAACGGCAGAATACAGCCAGGAGCCAGTATGAACTCAGAGTCTGTGCCGTAAGTTTCTTATTTTCTGCAGCAGACAAAAGTATCTCAGCCTTTGTCAAATGATACAAACGTCTATTCTGTGGCTTTTCTTAACATAAAAAGGGAGCACAATTGCTATTAATGGAGTACTAAGTGTAATTATTCCCGTAACACATTAATGCATTAACCTTGAAATATTCCATAAACTGGATAATCAGGATGCTTTTCGCACCAAATATCCTCTCTAAATGTAAGTGAAGCTAGGCTGCTCGTTTCAGAAATACCCACACAATTAATTGCAACATGCTTGATAATATAGGACTGTAAGAAGCATAATGTTAGTTAATGGAGTAAGAAAAAGCAGGTATGGTGAGAGGCCAGGGAAAGGCAGATTTGCAGCTGTAGAAGTACATTCACTAGAAAGGTGCTAGAAACAAAATGGTTTTGTCTTGTTTGTACTAAATCAGAAGAGGTGCATATGAATAGCATAAATTGTTACAGTTGGCTTGTCTGAACCTGTAGGTAATGCTAGCAGGGGAGTGTTAAACTTACACATTGTCCTGGCTGACATGAACATACACTGTAATAACGATAATAGACTCTGTGTGACTTCAGAAAGATAAACAGCAATAAACAAGCCTTTCTGGGTGATGGGTACAGAATAACTATAGACCTATGCTGGAATTACAGAGATGTTCTGGGATTACGGTTTGGCTCCCTAAAAGTTTTGATGATCCCTTGCTGGGGAGGAAAGATAAGGAGGAGTAGGGGAGAGAGAGGCCTCAAGACGGACATCTTTCACTTTTTTTAAAAGCATGGTTTTAAGCCATTTTTACTCTTTAAAGTGTTTATTTGCTGTAATGTGATGGAGTTTGAGGAACCTGCTGTTCATTTCATGCTGCTCCACAACTAGAACATCTAGCAGCAGCCTTGAATTCACTGGGGCCAGCTGAAATTGGAGAGCCAAGGTTAGCCAAAATCACTGGCCAGACTTAGGCTGTGTTACACTGCACACTCCCTCACTCACAGACATCTGCCAGTACTAACAAAATGGCCTTGATCCCACAAAAACATACTTACGCTTCATTGCGCTTATGCCTCCTTGGCTTGTCCATGCATAGGAAGAACTTGGGACCACCAGCCAGAAAGAGCGATCTCTGGAGGTGTCCATGGCCTGGCTGTGCGCCCCTCCAATGGCCAGCAGCTGGAAACGCGTTGCTCTAAATCCCCAGTCCAAACAGATGGGGAATGAGGTCTATGGGCATTGCAGAGCAAACTTGCCCTGCTGTGCTGAAAGAGCCACTGGCACCCAAATGTATGTATTTGCCTTGAACTGATCACCATGCCATTATTTTTTTTTGCTGTGTTTTCTTTTTACCCTGAATCCAGTTTGGTATTAAAAATAGCACGGTGAGCTTCGGAAAAATCTGTTGGGTTTGCTGGAGCCTAAGCATTTACACCACAGTTGCTGTTCTAATTAAAAAGAAAAGCTCACATGACAGGAGCAATTCCTGTGCACTGACATTTGAATGCAATAACCACAGCACCAAAATCCAGTCTTGGCACTGTTTTGTTCATTGTGGACCTCAGAACAAGAGGAACGATGGCTGTGGAAGGGACAGTGTCCTACTCCACAGATCAGTACAGCAGGCACTCCGAAAGGTTGAACTTAATGCATTTCTTTGAGAGAAAAAGAAGTAATTTCTCTGTTTGGCATCCAGAATGACTCAGTAAACCAGAAAAATGACTCCAAAATTCTTCACTTGCTTTCTGAAGGGGAAGAAAATACCACTATGGGTGATTTCATAGAATCTTTGACAGAGGCAGTGGTCCTTTTCTTCTTTCCATATAGTTCAGTCTCTTTGCCCCTCTGACTTTCCATCCCTGTTACAAATATGATGTTGATTAAGACACTGGAAACAGAAACCCTCACAAATTAAACATTCTGCTCAGAGGAACTCCTTATAACTCTGACAGCAAACCCACTACCCTGTGACATTTGGAAACGAGAGCCATGAAGCCACCCACCTGGGAATAAGGCCACTGGCTGGTTCAGCTCTGCTACCATTTAAATCTCAAAGGTCAAAAGAAAATCTTTGCCAATAGTTTCCTCACGGATAAAAGTTGAGCATGAGCTCGGGAATATTTCCTTGTGGGTGGATTTTTAATTCAAAACATACCCAATAGGAACTTTTCTTGAAAACACAGCCAAAGGGTTAATAACATCATGAAGGAAAATAAAGGCTCCAGATCCGGATTAAGTTTGCCAGGGCAAACCTCACTTATTTGCTGACAGGCTGGGGGTTCAGGTGCTTGACCCCATCTAGTGGCATTCCCGGAACAAGGAGAAATCCTTGTCTGCAGCAATACTGCAAAATCACGGCATCCCATGTGAAACACGGCCATGTGCTTCCCCCAGGTGTGCATCCTTTTCACACAGGCACTAGATAGGAAGCACGTTGTGCTGTAATTTCATTTTTCAATCAGGTCTGAAACAAGTGACCTCTTTGAAGCTGGTTTGTGCAGAGCCCCGGTTTGGCATACAGCTATTGCACCACAAAACCTTTGATCTTCCCTCTCCTGCAGCCTCAGCAAGGCTGTCCCCTCCATCCGCTACTTTGCAGTTGCCTCCACCTCCACCAGCTCTGCAGGTGGCTGCCTCATAGGAAATCCCTGTTCCCTGCCCCTTCGCTGGGGCATAGGTACCAGCAGCCCAAATCCCTCCCTTGGTGGGCACAAAAGCCACCTCTTGGGAGATCTTGAGCTCGGGTGACTGTGGGGGTACCATGGTTGGTGTCTACTAGGCTGGGTCATCTCATATCTATCCCAATGCCCTTGCTGCCTGTCCTTGAGCATGAGGAGATGCTCAGTCAAATGCTTACTGGAAGAGAGCCTGTCCCTGCTGCCAGCTATGGTGAAGACCATTTTCTGCCTTCCCATGCCTCTGAAAAGTCAGTTTATCAAACTGTGACAAATGTCCGTGACTCTCTGTGGGCAAAGGCAGGATGGGATGAGGGGAAAGCGTGGGAGCCAAGGAAGTTATGGAGGTGAGGGTAAGGTTTTCACAGTGCGGTAGTACAGTGATATCCAACACCCCTGGGCTGGGCTCCCCTCTGCTCTCAGCTTCCGACCCCCCTCACACAGGAGCCCGCTGGACTCCTAGGTGTTCATGGTGCTGGCCTTGCAGGTATGGACCTCAGTCCTTCGTCTGGGACATGCTGCCCTTCGCATGATCCTGTGTTCAACCCCTGCTGATGGTGCCTCTTTTATTTCAATGACTCCTGAAAAGGGATTCCAACCCATCAAACTCTCCTTCAACGATGGCCATGTCCCTCTGCCCTCCCTGCTGTGCCCCTCTGGACCTGCCAGCACACAAACCTACTTAGCTTAATTCACCACTCCTTTTGCAGAGTACTTTCAAGTGCTCATTTGCAAAGCTCAGGTTCCCAGGGGAGGCAGCACGAAACTCTCTGAGCCTGGTTTGTCCCTTCATTTACCCCAGTACTGAGGCAAAACAACTTCTCCTGAAGGCAGTAGCATGCCCTGAGTCTACACAGTAGAAATTGCAGATGAGGCTATGGAAACACAAAATTTCCTGTGAGTAATTGCCATCCCAGGTAGCACTGTTGAAAGGTGCCCAGTTCTACTGCACAACTCTGAGACACCCAGCAAGACAATTGCAAGCTGGACCTGAGCCCTTTCAAACCCAGCAAGTGCTGTTATAATGAAGCTCATACCTCATTACTGGGTTGATGAGTAGCTTAGCATTGATTTAATGAGTTCCCTCTAAGAAGGCTTCAATACTGCATTCCTCGGAAGATTAAGGTTGGATATTTGGATTTTTTTCTTTCTAATGATGTTGTTACTGAGGAGGGACGTGAATCTGAGATATGCCCTGCTTACCCCTGGGTGAACCCCATTTACACAGCTCTTTTCCTGCAGGAATCCTTCCAAACATTGCACAGATGGAATTTCACATCTGACAAAAGAAACAGATAACATTAATAGAGCAAAAAACCCTTAATACCGCCTGAGTTTGCCTTTGCTTGCTCATGCAATTGTGCCTCTTCTGTGTTTTTAGTGTCAAAAGCACTCTCCAGAGACTGGTTCTGAGAAATGCTTTTCTGAGCTTTTTTAAGCCAGCATAGATGACAGACAATGTGCTTTACCAACATCTACAGAAACACTCTCCACCCTTTCAAAATGCTGAAACATTTTCATACGGAACTGTAAAGATGCCAGGGAGCTCCACACAAGCCTTTCTTTTGGGGACCGTCAGGCAACCAACTCATTAAGCCCCAGCAATAGAGAAGCAGTGCCTTCAGCACAGCAGAGCCAGGATGCTCCTGCCCACTGGTACAGAGGAGCCCGCAGCAGCGGAGCGATCATCGTCATATCTAAGACCCAAGATGGACGAAGAGGAGCAGCCTGCTCTGGGGAACTGGTGCATATTTGGATTCTCCAAGGTCTTGTTCCTGAGGACATGACTTTGGCAGTTGCAGTGGGTTCTCCAAGGCACCATAGGCAACGGAGGTGTGCACGGTGGGACAGGACCGTGAGTACTAGCTCTCCATTTACCTCATTTCTGCTGTCACTCTTGTAGCAAAGGCGAGGGAAGGGAAAGGGTATCTTTGCTGTTTCTTTTTAAAGGAGAAACAAAAGGCGAGGCTGGGTGGAAAGAAAATTTAGAGCAGGAAGATGAGAGAGAGAGAGATCTGAATTCTGCAAGTCAAAGAGTTTACTTGTTCTTGAGCCTCACAAGTGGCTTTCTATTACAAAAAAAGGCACTTGGTTTGTGGCCAAAGGGCTGCTGACAAGAAGGAGAAAGAAGAGACTTGCAAAAATGCAGTGGCATTGTTTCTGTTTAAAAGCAGTGGGCTGTCAGCTCGACAGCATGCGAGCTCTCCCTCTTAACCAGAATACATTTCTCTCCGCAGCTTTCCCTGTGCTGTGAACCGTGGTTAAGCAAACAGGGCAGGCTAATGGAAGTGAAAGTTTTAATTAATGAAGGTTTATCATCATTCGCGAACCAGGGTGCAAAGGCAGCCGCGACCCCATCGCACAGCGGCCGGGCACCTGCCTGCCGTCCAGCTTGATGGCAGGAAACACCAAAATGCCCATTGCTCAAGCCCCCCCCCCCCAGGCACTCTCCACATAACTCGGCTCACACCGTGCTCCACGTTTGCACTACTGCCGTGAAAACCTCTCCACAGGCAAAAAACTTTGTAAACGCATCGCAACGCTCCTGCACGGCTGCTAAACCACGGACCTCCAGTGCGAGCTGGCAGCGCCCAGCCCTCCCCTGCTGCCTGCCTCCCCTCCC